>BJBW01001268.1:83028-97983 GCA_004320125.1 Scolopax mira | reverse complement strand
ACACCTCAGACTAACATCCTGTTATCTGACTAGCTTTTTATGTAGGTTCTTGGGTTTTGCCATGTCTACGTCGACAGTAATGCTCAGATTAATTTGACTTTGCTTCTGTCTACCTCATCCTCTGTAACACAGTGTTCTTCTCAGATAGCCCAGCCACAGAGAAACGGTAGCATAGATGCAAGCGGGAATGCACCATGCTGAAAAATGATTTTTTGTAACAAGATCATTGGAGCCCTGTACTCATTAAAGACTTTGTGCTGGCTCCACCTCTGTGGGGAGTAGCTGGAATAAAAATACTAATTTTTGCACAAATAAGAGAAAAGTGACAGATGAAAAATAGAGAGATCTGGTGAAAAATGGGATATTTTGGAAATTTTCTTGTCCTTCCAAATGACCTGGACAAGGAATAAGTGCCCTGCACTGACAAACCAATAGACCTAGTGTGTCTTTCCACCCCTGATTTCCTGGATACTGTGGTTTGAAGGGGGTTATATGGCTGCAGTGTGATAGAGCTGATGGACAGACCAGCTGTAGTTCCTCTGCCAGGTGAAAGGGAGCACATGTGCTACAAAATCGAGTATTGCTTACACAATCTACCTCCCCAAAGAAAATCGATGCCTGCTTGCACTTGAAGTGCCTGCTTTTGTTTTCTTAAAGGGACAGAAGCCAAGTTGGCATTCTCTGAAACCTTTCCCCTGTTTTTCCACACAACTGGGAGTTTGCTTTTTACTTCAGTTTCATAGCACAGTAACATTTAGTACAGCTTCACTACTTTCTCACTATAATAGTGTATATATATAAGCTGGTTTTCAGTGGATTGGTAGATAAAACACAGTTCTTTTTAAATAATGTACGATTAATGGCAGGCAATTTTTCAGCTTGAAGTACTGTAGGTGGAACATCTGTACTGAGCACAACAGCTCTAATATGTACATTATCAGTATGCAGGAACACAGTACATGCTCATGAAGAACTATTTGGAAAGCTTGTTCACCAAATATATCACCCTGAGTGAGGTCCTTTGTTGAAAAATGTTTCCAGCTACTCCAAGAGTATTAAAATAAAATAAAATTCTTTTATGTGTCAGGGAAATATCTGGGGCCCATCCATGAATGGCTGGAAACAGTGAACAGTATATGACCAGTGTCAAATATCAAGGATCCAACTTTAAGTAAATGTTCTTTCTATATACAGAAGAGTCTGAGCTCTATGTAAAGTTAAATATTCAAAAAAGTTGATCCCAGTACCTTTATTGGGGTGTTAAATATACTTGATAGCATCAGAAAAACTGTATATCAGTTATTCTGGAATAAAGAGAAGAATGAGCTAGTATTTTTCTGACTCAAAATACAAAACCAGATTCCAGGGCAGATTATGTCTTTTAAAAGGAGGTTCACTGTGAGTGAAAGAAAAGGAGCCATGCCAGAGCGCGGTTCCCAGGAGAACTGTAGCTGAGTCAAGTTTCTTTTTCTGGAGACTGTAGAGTTAAGAGGGTGAACAGAAGAGTACAAGATCTGACCACCTCTGTGGTAACACACTGCACTATGCACAAATTTTCCTCTGTCCTGGGTTTCATTTTGAGCTAATTACCTAAATTATCCTTCTATATGGTCCATGGTAGTGCAGGACAGAAGGAATTTATAAATACTAGATGTGATATCCATTGTTCTAATAAAAGTTTCAAGTAGAGATAAAAGTTCTGTTTGCTTTGGAAAGCAGCCACAAGCAAAGTTTATTTGCTACTTCAGTGCCAAGCTGAACTGCAAATACAGACAGCGATTCTCTTTACCGTGACCACAAAGCACATAAACCCTTGAGCCAGCTACGGGAAGTCCCTATTTGTGAAAATTAATGTGAACATTTCAATTTATGCAGTCTATACACATTTTCATGTGTTTGTAATACAGAATTCTCCTCCAGGATTTTAGAAATATTTCAATATCATGAAACTGCAATCCTGGCTATATATATATAAGGGTCTAAAGGCTGGACTGTGACTAACAGCTGGTGACAGAGGTGTCACTACTATCTGTGGATATGACATATGGTTCTTTATAGGCTTGAATATAACTGCCATTTTCAGTTAGTGTTTCCATTCCTCCTGTGAGCTAGCTGACACAAGACCACTGTGCTGCTGTACCTCAGTGAGTTTAGATTTGAAGAAAGAGTAAGTCAGAGGTAGGAAACAGGGGAGTGGATTTTTTTTAGCGTGTTGATAACAACTTATGAATGTGCTCTCCCATCTTTCAGTGATGAAAAGGACAGTGATACAGCCCAGCTGTGTCCTCTCAGGTGGCTCATTTTATGCATGATTTTAATACACTGAAAAATACTTGGTGTGTATTTATTTTGGTCCTGCAAATCTTTGATTTCACTTGATGCATGCTTTTATCAGTCTTTTATCAGCTCCATTATTCATGAAAGGTTCTTACTCTCTGACATGGACATGTGCTTCCATTGCTGGTAACAGCATAGCCTTTGTAAATGTAATATCCATTCTTTAGCTTCCAAACAAATCTATTTTTGTCAAAAGCATAAACTTATATACAAACACATAATTCACTATATTTAATAGAAATAGTAAAGGTATAAAATGTTTAGCACAAACATGATTGCCTTGTGTAAAGTTTGTCTGATGGTTGAGACTTTTTCTTCTCGTTACTTGTCATTTCAGTGCCATCTCTTTATAAATAAATTCTGTTTTTACCTGCAAAACTATAAGTGTGAGTATACATAAGCATAAGGAAATGCTTTCCTCTGCTGGTGAACGTCTCCCTAGCATCAGTATTTATTTTCCATTACAGCTTTCCTTAGAGCTTGTTCATCTACCTAGAAAGATTATCGATGTCTTTCAAGTTTCTACCAATTACTGGAAACAAGATATTTTTTTGCCTAAGGGTACCTGAAGCAATGTATGATGAGGGAAAACCCAAAGTGCACTTTCATAGGGCATTCCATATGGGAAACGCTATGTCAACTTTGACGTTTGAAGGGTCCTTTGATAGAAGACTAGTTGTCTTGAAGTTGTCTTGACTAGTTGTCTTGACTAGGAGACTAGTTGTCTTGACTAGTTGTCTTTGGTAGAAGACTAGTGCATGGACAATTCTTCATGGGCTTTCACAACATATTTCAGTGATATCATTCCTTTTCAAACTCCTTTCTTCTGGATGCAGAGTGCAGCCATATGCATTTACATAATGCCTGCCTGCACAATCCTACAGTATAGAAGTGGGTGATATATTGGCCAAGAAGAATTTCAAATTAATATTTGTCAAAATAAAATAATAAGTATGCTGATATTTGAAAGTGCATTTAGGAATGTTATGTGCTTGATAAGAGAAATACTTGTATTAATTTTCTTACACTAACCCACAAATCAGCAATTATGTAATCTAGAATTTTACCACCAAAAATCTTCCTGAAATATTCTTTGCTCTGTAGTGTCTGCTCTGTGGTTAGAAATTTTTGCCTTGTTTTGGGTTGCAGTCCTTCTCACACTGACTTCAGTGATGCAGACCATAATTCAGTGTAAGCAGCCAGTTACTGATTGTGAAGCAGTTTATCTGGGATATTCCTCAGATATTTGAGGTTTCCTTCCCTAAACATTAAGACAAGCCTTAACTTTGGAAAAGATCCATAAATCAACAGACTAAAAGAGGTAAGTGTAAGTGACTTATGAATTTTTACCATTTCAACTTGGTTGTTTCTTTTGTGTGTTTTTTTTTCTCTAAAATAATGAGTTGGTATGTCAAAAGGAGTGTTTGAAAGGCAAATGCCATTATTTTTGGAATTCCATGTGATTCTTTACCAAAATTAAAAGTCACAGGAACGTGCTTGTTCTTACGAGCACTTTAATTTTCCACAAGCTGGTGTTTTCCAGTAAAAAATATTTTTTGCCAAAGTTTCTATGTGTCCCCCTCAGTGTGTGATGCACCATTTTCTCCACTGGTCCATACCACTTATTAGCAAAATCAACTGTAGCCATAGTAAAGACTGTGTTAAAGATGAAAGTTGAAATTACTTGTACTTTATATTGCATTTTATGATTCCCACTTTTATTCTTTATCAGCTGTTACATTTTCTTGAGTATGCCAGCACACAGACTTTTATTTAATATGTCCAATAAATGGTATGGGCTTCTGCTTCTTAAGACTGTATAGGAAATATTTCAATAGTCCTTCCTGTCTTGCTGAGTGTGAGGTTGTGCAGCTGTAAGGAAAGCCAGAAAAGGTTTAATTCATAACATTTGTGCCTTTTTTTTCATTGAATTTTGCAGATGTTCCTTTCTGGTGTGGCTTTTTTATTTGGCTTTCCCTCTGCTTTGTTCTCATATTTCAAATTTCAGTATGAAGCAATAAATGACTGTGGTACATGGAGCATTTACAGATGGATCATGATTTCTCTTTTCTTTTTCCATACTGTTTTGGAAAAGTCATATTGTATTTAACTTCTGACAAAATTCTTTAAAAACGCAAAGATCATTAAGACTTTATTGGTACATGTTCCTCAAAAGCTGAAGTGAAAAATATAAACTATCAATAACAAGAAAAAATTGAGGCTTTTTTTCAGTGGGGAGCATTGCAAATGGCTAATGAATTACTAAAGTGAAAACCGTGATGAGCAGATTGCCTTATAGGGCAATACTTTCCCAAAACATTAAGTTACAATGTACTTCCCATTGTCTCTATTCAAAGTATTACATACTTCACACTTTTTCTAAAATGAGATATTCACTGGGATTAGGTCAGTCAGACAGCTGAATTCTCTGGCCCCCTCTGCAGGCATGCAGAGCCCAAGAAACAATGCAAATGTCACTCTGTGTCTACACTGGGACAAAACGGGGTGGAAAAAAAAAATAGAGCCCGCCTCCATGCAGGTGTACAAACCCACCTGCATTCTGCATGTCACAAACCCGTGAAGCCTATTAACTGGGTGTTGATGGGGAGGAGGAGGGAGCGAGGCTGCAGATTTCCTGACAACAAGCCCTCTCAAGCAAATGGGAGCGAGGGCAGCAGCTGTGACAAACTGGAATCCCTACCTGCGCTTCAGCATCCTGCATGGTCAGTGCAGGGCGCCCAGGGGCTGTACTACTGTCATGGTTTGGGATGGGCTGGCCACATATTTAACCTATGAAGGGTTCTCAGCTGCATATTTTCCAGGTGGAAGTCAAGACCAAATGACTGACATGGTGAAAGCATGGCCTTTCTTTGTGAGGGTGTCTAAATATTAAATAAAACAGAGTACCACCCACTGGTTTTATGTCAGATCTACAGACAGCTATAGATGTAAGATGAATTCAGTATTCTTTAAATACATTTTATTTTCTCTAAAAGTCATACAATAGATCTCTTATTTTTCTCACTTCCTCTGGAGTGATACCAGAAGACAGTTTAAAGCAATTGCTAGGATTTGGAACAAACAGGATTTTCACAGATGAGATAATACTAGCATACATAAGGTTTGGTAAAAAAATACTCTGCATGTTGAGTTCTGAAAATAATAATTTTTGTGTTAAAGAGGAAAAATATGATGAAGAGTTAAAGGCACTACACGATAATGTCAGTTACCAAGCTGTTGATTTTTCCTATCCTATAGGAATGTGTCATAAAATTATAAAGATGTACAGAGCACATAGTGTTTTTTAAAATTCTAGTTGGCTGTTTTTTCTCTTGGAGAAATGTTGCCTTGCTGGGTAGGAGAGCCACAGGTTCTTACCAAGATCCCCCCTCTTTTTCCAGAAAGTGGACTGTGTTGACTAGAATTAACAAGCACCCCTTTATACCTTTCCTTCAGAGAGCACAAGGATTCTTTTGAGCTCTGTAACGAAGGTTTGTTCTTCCTGAAATTTGCACACTGGGCTAAGCTCTGCCCTGGCTTGCAGCACTGCAACCCCATTCAGCAAGTTCAGTGGGGTTATGTGGGGATAACTGAATCTGACCTCCTGACTGTCATTTAATAAACAGAAAAAGAACGTTCTTTTCTTATTTGTTTTATAAAAGTTCATTTTCATTGAGGTTTTTTAAAGCTACATCTTAGGAACTTAATTCATCTTCTGAACAAATCGAGCAAGTTGTCGATACAAAACAATGATATTTCATCAGATATTCTGGAATACCTCAGAAAAAAAATCACTTTTCCCTCAGTAATGTGGAAATATAACTGCAGCAGAGCCCAGATTAGCCTGTAAGCACTCACACTTACTTCTTCATGTGTACCCTGCGAGCCGACTCTGGCCTCCCACTAGGAACTATAGATATTTCCTGTTTTCGTAAGATGTTCTTGAGCCAGCAAGAGAGTGAGCAAATTTGAAAGCAAGAACTTCAGGCAAAATGCATCCCTAAAAATATAAGTTAATTTTTTTATAAGACGACTGTTCTGGCGGGGTTTGATTTTTTTTTTTGTTGGTTTGTTTGGGTTTTTTTACAGTACATTTTTTGTAAATACCTAAATCTTCTCCATACAGCTGTGCATGATAGTATATGTACACACCCAAAGAGGCATTCGTTGGGAGATGTCAGGCAAAACGTGACCTGCTCACCTGCTGCAAGGATGGATGTTTTGGGTTATCAGCTTTGTGCCCCAGCACATTTTTTGAAATAATTGTTGCCTTTCCAAGTAATTTTGCACAACAGGTGGTGTTATAGTTTAAAATTATCTTTTTAACCAAGATCATACTCTGTCCTCTGCTTCTCTTTCTCTCCCCCTTCAATTCCTATGCTACCAAATAGTTTCAGCTTTCAGAATTTTCAGTTTATGATTTATTACAGCTATTGTTATTTCCTGAATATCTATAGATTTCTTTCAGAGGAAAGTTCTGACTAGTACTCACAAAGACAGCTGAAAGCTACTTAAACCTGCTCCAGTAAAATCCAGCTGTAAGTAAAATGCATCCTTTCTCACTGCAAACAGGTGCCTTTATATATTAGAAAGAGATGGTCCCATATAATACTCATGTAACCAAGGTCTAGTAAAAAATCAGATTTTTGCTATTTCCATGCAGATATCAAGTTGTGTGTTCCATGGATCTTAAATGCACCTTCTTAAGGGGCAATCAAATAATAGGGAAACTATTCCATGCAAAGGAATAGCTCAAGAACTGTAGTAAATCCAAAATATTCTCTTAATATTTTTCTCAGGTAAGGTCAGCAATGTATTGGGAATTACATAGGCAGAGAGGAAACTGCCTGATAACAGAAAGAAAGGTAAATTCAACATGTAAATTGAATGATTAAGCAGGCATTGACCTTGCTATGCTTTCTTATGAATTTTTTTGTTGTTTTTTTTGGTTTCATTTGTTTTGTCTCTACTTCTTCACTAATTATCAGCTTTTCTTAAGGGTGTGTCAGGGAGGAACTATCTTCATGGATAACTCCTAAGAATTGGGAGAAGAGATAAACAAAACCCCTTGGCTAGTCAGAGTTGAAGTGGCAAACATTGTGTACAGCCTGACAAAAGAGATGGGACCAGAAAGGGACAAAATGAATAGAGGCAATGATGGATAGATGAGGGGGAGTTATTCATGGCTCTGAAAGCATGATGAAATCTTAACTAGATGGGAGACAGGCAGAACTTGTGAGAAGGAAGCCATTAGACAAATTAATGTAATAAATTTATAGGTGTCTTGTATTTTACTGCATTAGTAAGTTATGTTAATCCTTGTCATGTGTTTTCTAAAGAGTATTTCGTCAAATCCTGCTTATAATTGATACTGAAGCTGTGGAAATAGAGTGCATATGGTGGCAAAAGAGTTAGATCTTTCACTTTGAGTGTGCATCTGAGAGCGTGTGAGCACTTAGTTTTACCATTTTTGTTGTCACTTAGAAGTCATGTGCCCTTTTCAGTCTCTGCCAATACTGCTGTACATTGACCTAGGCAAAGGAAGATCAATTCTTCTTTGATTCTTTTTTCTAATCTATTAAAACTATCCAATTATTTGGTATGGCCAATCATTTAGTTCATTTTAGTCTTTGTAGTGGGTGATCTCTATTAAACCACTTTATTTTGTGCTGATGCCATCCAGATTAGTATTACAAGCTGTCTAACGTTTGGTATTCTACACACATTTGCTACCTGGAGCTGCATGAGTTGCTCAGACAGCTTTCCAGACCCACACAGACAAACGTTCCATTGAAATGAATAGCTCTATTCATTTGCGAAAAGCAGGGAAAGGACCAAGCAAAATTTTAAAAGGACTCTCAGTGCATTTATATAGCTCCTACAGAAGTCACCAGCTTTAGTTATAGAACAAACTTTGCTATCCTAATTGTTGCAGTTCTTTGGCCATTTCTTAATTGCTCCCTTTGGAGTGTTTTAAGCTCCTGTCTGGGAACTTTTTAAAGTTTCTCTCTTACTAAAACACTGCCAGCACATGGCAGAAAAAGTGAAGAGCAGGTCCAGCCTTCTAAACTCCTACATACATGAGGAATTTTAATAACAGAAGTAATCCCAGAAAAGTAAATGGGATTCACTATGAACGTAAAATTGCCTACATGCATGTTTGTAGGATTAGAGCCAAGACATTCTATTTTCACAAAGTGCTGAGGTACAACCAAAAGAGGATTTTTGTTCTTTTAAAAAAGCATAAATCCAGGTATTACTAAAGAATAATGTCTTTTGCCCTGACATAGGTCCACATTAGTCACAGAAGCCAAAATAAAGTAGATTCAAATCTGGCCAGTGTGATGGGTTTCTTCCGACTTAGTCTTATTACTCTCTTTAGTTTTCCTGTGCTGTTGCTTCATCCTCATCATCTCCTTGACAACTCTTACCTTCTCCTGGCTAGGTTCTTTCCCATTCCAGTTTAAGGTGCTGCTGCCAAAATCATCACCATAATCTTCTTTTCTAAATACTTTTCCTTTCAGCATCTTGAACCCATTTATTGACTTCCCACCTACTCCCCACATTGTTCGCCTTGTTTTTACCTTCAAGATGTTGCACAAAACAGAATTTGCTTTGGCCTACACCTTTTTCTTCCGTTTCGTTTTCTGTTCCTTAATATCTCTCATTAATGCTGCCTTTGCATATCCCTCCCTGTCTTAGTTTTGTGGCTTATCACTCCTGTCTCATAGAAATGCAGTGAAATAGAGAAAGAAAAAAAGCATAATTTTTTGCCAGTATACAGTTGTCTCTTTGCTTTTTAAACTCAATTCTTTTTTATAATTTTCCTAAGGAAAGCTAATGTTGTCACTCTCCACCCTCTAGTAACTGAATTTCCCACATTTTCATCTGGCCTGTGAGGACTCAATTGTAGGATCTTCGGGACCTTTGCTTTAATGTTCTGAATAGCTCCGCATGTATTCATGATAGCACAGATATCTTGGAAGCATAGGCAGTGAATGTGAGATGAGAGACTAAAGAGAAACACCAGTGTTAAAATTCAGCAGGTGATCATCCTCATCTCATTTCCCAAGACATCCCTGCACAGTAACAGTGAGTGTGGCCTGCCTTCCTTTCATATCAACGTCGATCGGGCAGCTTTTCAACAAGATGACTAAAGAGAAACCGAGGGTGTCAGTTAAGGGAAAATTGGTCTGTTGTCATACCTCCTGTTCCAGGTGCAGATGATCTTGGTGGAGAGCTTATACCCTTTCACTCCTCATTGCCCCCTGCTAGCTGAGATCACCGTCCTTCCAGCAGGTAGTCAACTCTAGAATTAATCAGTTTGGGCTCAGGTTGCAACTCCTTTCATTATTTTCTATGTAAGCAGAACTGGATGTGACCATATCTTTGATAATAATACCTTCGACATTTGTTACTCTTGTCAATATTTCACTGTTTAATATTTTAAGGGGAGAGGTTAGCACTTTGTATACGGTAATCACAGCAAATTGGTTTCATTTAGATTGTTGAGCCAGTTTTACAAGATAGAATATACATACAGCAAAATTTAACATGTATGTTTTTCTTGTCAGAGCAACCTCATGATTATTTACTTGTGAAGTAAATAGTAATTAGCAGCAGGACCATAGCTTGTACTGAGCTGAGTATTGCTTTCTTCAGCCAACACAGCTGTTTATAGAATATCCTACAGCTACCCTTATATAGGTGGCTCCTCTTCTGGATTTCAGTGAGGCCAAGACTTTACCCATAGTAGTCAATGAAATTGAAGTCAGTGGTAGATTAAATATAACTGTCACATTTTTTACACAAGTTTTCTTTCACTGATAGTATGTGTACTTTCACTGTAGTTTAATTATTAGTAATCCCCAGCAAGAGTGTCAGACTGATGCTAGGTATCTTGAAGCAGAATCATATTTAAAAAAAAAATATTAATGAATTGTTGATTTAAGTGTCTCAGCATGTGTGCAGCGTGTTCTTCAAGGTTATAAAAGCAATTTTTACCTGGTTTGTGGATCATAGATTTTTACTACGTAGTAACATAATGCTGGGGCTAAAAAAGTCCCTTTAACAAGCTCTGCCTCAGACAGACAGGTTTGAAATGCACATTATGTCATTTTAAAAGGATCTTAGAATAAATATTTGAGAAAATAACTGTTTATCCATCCTCACGCTCATTGAAATCATCTGCTCGCGAACAAACCAGGAGCTTAGTGAAATTAACAGAGTCTCCAGGGAAATGTACAAGACAGAACTGGAAAAGGACATTATATCAGACATGTCTGGTGACTTCCACAAGCTAATGGTTGCCCTGGCCAAGGGCGAAAGTTGTGAAGATACCTCTGTCATTGATTATGAGCCCATCCAGGAAAGGTGATCCTGCATAATGGAATTCTAAGAAATTAAAAAAGCCTCTATGTAATGCTATTTGGTTATCAAGTGTTAGCAATATATTTTGAATGACTTGCTTTGCTAAAAAAGAAATAGATATCTAAAGCTAGGCGGATGAAATGAATAATGTGATTCAAGGCATTATCAGACATGGGGGTTTTTTCAGTGCACTTAGTATTGCTTTAAAATGTTAGCTAATTAAATATAGCTGGTGAAGCAGTACAAATGTGAAAGATATGAAAAAACAGAAGAAAAATCAATATATGGAACTTTGGTGGAAGATATTCTTTCCCCAAATATTTAGATGCTTAAGTACCCAAGTAACTTTAAACACTGTGCTTTTTGAGTTTCTCTTATGCATATGCCACTTGTTTGACAAAAGGTCTGAAAGGTTAATTTCAGAGTCATCTTCTTGTTAGTATTAGTATTTTTGCCATATATACATCATACAAATCTATCTTTGTGGCACCAAGTCTCGTAAAAAGGAGGAAATATACCATATTAGTTTGCTAGTAGGCCAATTTGCCAAAGACTCAAAGTGATAATATCATCCTATGCTTAGGCAGAATAATAAAAATTGTAAAGCACTTGTGACAAAAAGATCATTTTTACCAATGAGAACATACTTGATTCAGGTTACCAGTGCATTAAGAAGAATGATAAAGAAAATAATTGACTCTTACATACTAAGTATGAGTTGTTTGACTTAGTCCTTCCTCTCTTGAAAACAGTTCTTTACTAGTCTACATTCCAGTCCTCCATGACTAGACTCCCGCCTTTTTAAAGTCTTTTTCTTTTTTCCCTTTCTTTCCATAAGTATCCTAAAAGCACAACTACTAAATATGGCCACATTTGTAGAATGTATTTTACATTTGAGCAGATCCTCTAAGCTGCAGAGAATGGGAGACTGCTTTGCAAAGTCTGTTTCCACTCAAGGATTCCAGCCTCTAGTTTTGCAAAGCCTTCTGGGAATACATTTTCCCAGTCTGCATTCCAGTAGCTTTTTATTTCCTGTAGCTGTGTCAAAAGCAGTAATACTAAGTCTAAAGAATGGAACAGGTTACTTTATAATATATGTACCATATGGTTTTGCAGCCTCCTTTCTTCATTTGTTTGGAAATGATTGCAGAGGATAATAGTGACTCTGTTCACTAATTGCTATCCTGTGTGCCGTATTCACATATTTGAATTGAGCTGTTAATTAAGAATTTATGTTTTCTTTTCAAATTTGCCCTTAGATTATTATATGATCAGAGAAAGTTAATTGCAATTTTTCAGAAAACTCTGGCTTCAACAGCAATGTCTTTTGGATCATCATCAACTCTATACACTATATATATGCACTTTGCATTATTTATTGCTTTATATTTAAGTCTGCTTTTCTGTGGAAAGAAATGTCACTTTTTGCACTCATCTAATTCTCATTATGGATTGATGCCCTAGCATCTAAAAACTGACTGGGCGAAGCTGATAATTTAGAGAAGTTGCCATTTGTCTTGATCAAGACAGTAGCATCAGAGCTCCAAACTGCAGTGGGATACCAGTCTTTGTGATATATTTCAAACCACGACATTTATGAGATCAGATTTCATTTATGAAAAAGAACCCCAATGTTAATCAGTATTGTATTTCCCCAGAAGGTTGCTCATCTTTAATTGAAAAGCAAAACAAATGAAGTTTTATTCCCAGTTAACTTATAAATTGTACTGTAAACACAACTATAAAATTTTAGCGTACGAATTTTTTTAAAAAGCATAATTAGAAGACAATAGTGTAAATGATGACATTATGAGAGGCTCCATTGATATTAAAGTACTGCCTGTACTTGAGCTTTATTAATTATTTTATTTATTAATTCTTTTGGTAACAAAGTTACAGAGTGTCCTACAATATAATAAATAGTTTTAATGCTACATATTGCATAAAAGTTCAGTGTTTGCTCTGCATTCAGTGATTTTTATTTCTTGTTCCTCTTTCATTGTGTAGTGCAAATTACACTGAGGTATTAGTGCTAGCAGAAAGTTCTGTGCATTTCTGAGCTTTTGGCTTTACCTGGCTAATTCATTTGAGGCACAGCTGGGATTGGGGGGAAATGAGGGGGCGATGAGGTCTTCTTTAACATTTTTCAAGTCCTGAACAGCAAGACAGTAGAAGGAGTGTTCATGCACAACTGTTAAAAACGGCACAAAGAAACAAGAGTCGTAACAGAGGCAACAGTCAGAAGATTTTTATTTTTTTTCCAGTGGAGTATAAAACTGAACAATGAACTGGGTGAAATAAAAGACACTGAACAGCTAAAGGAATTGTCTGGATGAATCTTTTACTCACTGATGTGTTTAGTTTACAAGTCATAAGTGCTGAAAGAAGAAATCAGGGATGTTGATGGAGAAGGGCAGAAAGGGCAAAAGAATCCTGGCTAAAGAAGCTTGTCTTTTACCTCTGATGTACATCTTGGGTAATATAGCACCAGGATGGACTTCTGAAACAAAATGAAATGGAGCATTTTTAACATGTCTTTAATTCTGACGCTTTTGAAAGAAGCTTAAAACCACTGAAGTGTAACAACTCTGGACAAGGCTGCCTTGTAGGGCCAGCACGCTATTAATCAGTCAGGGTGGGAAACTGTATGTGGTAAGTGGTGGGATGAGGTGAAGTGATTCCTTGGCTGCATAGACTCTGTGTCAGTGATCTAACACACAACCTGGCAAACATTTTCTATGTGTAACTGCAAAATGGTAAAGCAAACTTTCCACTTGAGCTCTCCAAAGATCTTCATTGTTAAAACCAAAGTAGATCTTTCTGATCCCATCATGGCCAGCCATGAGGTACTGACAGTCACAAAGCCATTGCTTCATCGCAGAGAAGTCAAGGGTATCTTACACTGTAACAGCAAGAATTCTGTTTATGCCTATAGTGTTCCTAAATGTGCCAGGTATAAAATAAACACCCTGAAGCACTCAAATTTGGATGGGTATCCAAGGCAGAAAAGGAATATGAGGTAAAAAGGGAGCTATTTAATTTTATAGTGGGCTTTTTCATGCTATCCAATTTCAGTTTGCTGTTTTAACGTTAGTAATTCTGAATGAAGTACTTTAAGAAACTTTTAGATTCTCTTCCTTATAATTTTTTTCCTTTTGAGATTAATTTCTTGCTTCTCTGAAATTCCATGTGACTGAAAAAAAAATTTGAATGAAGACTCAGTAATAATTTATTTTTTTCTTGTTCACCATTGTACTTAATTGTCACGCTTTCTATCCCTTCAAGGAGGATAAGTTTCTCAGGCAGCTGAAGAGTCGAAGAGGCAAATTATGCAAGGTCTTCTGGTGGCACAAATTAAACAGGTCACCAGATGAGAAGAACAGAAAACTATACAAAACACCAAAATAAATGCTATAGAGAATTGCTATGGAAGGATAATATGGGGTTTGCTCTGAGGAAATAGCTACTTGATAATAACCTTTTTTATATGACTTGGTTTTCCTTGCACTCCTTAAGAGAGAGAGAAGTGAGATATAAAGTATGTTTAATCCACAGCACTGAGGCAATGAATTCCATTGTTTAGTTATGGATTTTTTTATTTGGTCTGATTAGATTGCCTTTTTTGATGCTCCTAGTATAAGATACTAGGAGATACTGAGAATATAAATTTCTTATTCACCCTATTAATTTTATGACTTATTTTGATCCTTCTAATTTTCCTCTTTTCAGAGTGTATTTCTAATTAATTCCTTGTACAGAAACAGTCCTGTATAAGCATCCTTACTGTCCTATACACCTCTATCTGTACCTGCTTTTTCTGTGAGGAGACAGCACTATGCATGTTATTCAAGACATATATGCATATGGATTAAAGACTGTCATTATAATGCTTCTGTTTCATTCTCAGTTCCTTTCTTAATACCTAAGAATATAATTGTTATTTCTGTATAGTACTAAGCACAGAACTGATTTTGTAAAATACACATTGTATTTTATGCTAGAGCCATTGCTATAAACCACTGGAATAGGAAACTAATGTATTCCACATGCAATGAGCCTACTGACCAATCCATCTCTGCAGTGGTCCATCCTCAAGCCATATGATGGCTCTGTAATCTTCGTTAGTTCCAGTAATGAGCATGATAGCAAAGTTGAAGTGCCTGCTACTTAATGAAACCTATCTCAAGTTGATCCTGGAATTTTGTGTGAATCAGCAATTCCTAAAGTTGATCTTCTTGGTCTAGGCTT
>BJBW01001268.1:7388-82906 GCA_004320125.1 Scolopax mira | reverse complement strand
CAAAAGCTAAAATGAGCTCTTGAAAGTGGCTGAACAGTCTAACTAGATGAAATCTACTCTTCAAACAAGGAAACACTTCAAACTCTACTTGAATATAGAAGCACTTATTTCTAGACTCTCCTGCTTTACTTCATCTCTGCCCTGGAGAGGAATGTAATCCAAAGTCTATGTCTGTTTCCTGCATTTTTGCTTTGTCCAGAAGAGAAGGCTTGTTTAGAGGTTGTATTTCTTTACAGGCTTTCCTTTCTTTTTGTTGTTAAAAGAAGAAAGCTGTGTTTGTTCTGAGTCCACATGACAACTTTTTTTCCTGAATTGTCCAAAGGAAAAGGGGAGAGAAGGAGTTGTCATTATGAAGACAAGAGAGTTTGAGGAATAAAATCAGCTGTTATGAGCGCTTAAGTAAGACTGGAGCATCATAATACAAAGTAGATGTCAGTTTATCCTTCTACTGTTTGACTAAGTGAAATAAAGCCTAGGCTAGGATGGTATTTCTCACAAGTTTTCTAAAATCTCTGTTAAAAAGAACAGCTATTGTTCAGACTCATCAACATTTAACATTGATACTATTTTACAACATTTTCACAGAAAATTAATATTATCCCTTGATATTTCATGTGGGTAAACAGATCCAGCATCTACCATACTGCCTCAGTAAGTACAATGCAGTAGTTTCACTAAAACAATTCTATTGGCTCAAGGAATCCGTTTTCATTAATATGTTCAGCCTGACATAATTCTAACAGGAAAATAGAGGAATCCCTAGAGTAAACTGTGGACAGCATGAAGTTAGTTTATGCCAGCCGTTATTCTCATTGCTTACCCTACCCACTGCAAAAGGCATTTGGGAGCTTAGACTGAAGGAGTTCATTACTGAAAAAGTTCAAGCTGATCCAGGGTACAACAGTCTTGAACCACTGTTGTCTGTGCTACCACTTAACTATGCTGAATAAGAGCTTGACAGAGCTGATCTTGAAGCCCAGGTTCTGGACAGTCAGTTAATTGTCTCAATTTAAGAAGTTTGCAATAGGGAAGACCAGTGCTCAATAAGGAACTAGTCTGGCAATTACTTAGGTATTTGGCATATAGCATTTCTATTTCCAGTATGTCTGAAATGTATTTTCTGTGTCATTTTGTGGTAGGAAGGAGAGAACAGTCATAGCCCAAGTATCTATACCTTGTTATCCGCTTCCATACAAAACCTCTGACTAAGATTACATGTGTAAATTGGCAATTTCAATTAGGTCATTTCAGTAGAAGACACTACGTGTAGCTGTGCATAACTGTGCTAGACATGCTTCAGCAGAGTGTTTCTTAAGCATCTCTAGTATGAGTGAATTTTGCAGTGTCTGCAGTTGGGTAGGCAGCCCAGCAACATGGGCTTTAAAATATGAATTCAACATGTTATTTGTTAAGGCAGAATTTCACAGATTTTTATTTCCATATATTGCTCTTCCACTTGTCTCCTGATCCCTCTCTCAGTTGTTCTCTTGTGGTTGAAAAAGTATTCTGTTCTAATGTACAAGATAAAATGGAGGCAATGTCTGTGGTTTGAAGGGGTAGGTCACTGGAATTAGTGTGGTAGAACAGAGTGTTTCTGTTTGCAACAAATGTGGTAAAGAACTTTTGTGAAAAAGCAATACTTGATTTTTAACTTCAAAAGTTTCTCCCAAAAGACAGAATTAAACTTGGTATGTGTATGGGCTTTGATACCGTTTGGAGTGGTGAACGGAGAGGTGATGCTGGTTCCATTTCCCCATGCTGATGATTAGCCCAGCATTGGGAAGGACTCCTTCTCAGATGTCAGTGTGAAAGTGCCTCACACTACTAGTCCTCCCATCCTAGGCAGCGCAGACACGCCACGGCAGAGAGATAAGTGGAGACAGCAGGCTGTTTCATAGCTACCCTCACTGACAGTCTTCTTGCTGCTCTTGCCAGCTGGCAGAGGTTAGAGCAGTCCACAGGTTGCACTACCGTGTCCAAAACTAAGAAGAACGGAAAAGCAGGGAGCACAGCCAGCTCCCTGATGGTCTCCTCTTTCTGCTTCGCTGGAGCAGATAATATAACACTCGGTGTTTGTGTCAGACGTGGTCTGAAAGGATGGCTCCCAGTGCTGCTGCGGCTTCGTTACTGTCCCTCTCAATAACAGACAGCTAGAGACCGTGATCCTAAGAGGGCCAGAGTGCCATGAAGTTTTGTGGGGGAGCTGATAAGCCTCATCTAAGTTTTCATATGGAGTTACAAGTTAGTTGTTGGCTTCACAGGAAATAAAGTGCTGTTACTACATCACCACCAGCTAAACGTAATGTGCTGAAAACCTGTCAGACCCATTGGTCAGACTTCAACTGCCAGAGGTCTTGTTTTATACAGCAGTTTTAAAATGAATTCAAGAGGATTATAACTGCTCTTCAAACAAAGTTTAATAACTGAATACCAGACAGATAGCATATCGTACTTCCTTATGGTTCAGAAGCAAAGGGAGTTCAGCCTAAAATTCATTTGCAGACATCTGTAAAACACATTGCTATGGAATGACAATAGAGGTGATCCATAACTTGAAGTGGGTACTTGTTCTTTATTATGAAATACAGATATAGTGACACAAAACATTGCTTTTCAAGTAAGTGTGCTCAGTGCAGTCTAAAATCACAATATAACTGCATGCCAGATGTTGATTTTCTCTTGCCAGTGAACGTCTGCTTGATATACACAGACATCTTGTGATAAGGCTCCACTCGGCAGCTATGAAAGGGGTGGAGGATGAGCAAAATTTCTTTCTGCTAGCAATAAACAAACCATAAATGTGTTTATTTCCATAAAGAGTGGAAATAAAGATTCAGAGTTCAAAAGGTATTTGCTTTCAGCACATTTCTTCATTGGAGCTGGCTGTTTGCTTTTCATTGGCAGTCATCTATGATCAAGTGTATTTTCTGGAGGAAAGAGATTTTCATCTGCTGAATTTAAAGACTTTATGAATAAGGAAACAACATGCATATTAATTTATTATATGAATGAATGGCAAACAAACTGACTTATTAAACTAATTATCCAAAGCAGCACAGAATAAAAATGTTGTAATCTATTGTTCTTAAGAAATGTTACATCTCACCAGGGTTTTTTAAATCCTCTAATTCCTGTGGGTTGTAATTTCCAGTTTCAGAAATATCTCCGTCAGCTCTGTACGTCATTGCAATAAAATCCAGTTGGGGCCAGATCTTACCATTGTCCCAGTTTCTGCTCCTGAGTGACAAGTATCAGTGCTGCTAAACAAACTGGACAGTCTCAGTTTTGCAGGTTCAAACCAACATATTTCAGTAACTATAATAAGCAAATGAATTGTCTACTGTTCTCTTCTAGCTAAATTATACATCTTATACTTGCAAAAATATATTTGCTAGCTTATTTTCCCTTTGAGTTTGTTTACTATGCATTTTGGAAAGAGGACAGAAAGTCTCCAGTAAGGGCATTGGTTAGAAAATTAGGAAGTGGGGGTTCAGTTCAGAGATCTGCCGAAGATTCCTAACCGCAGTTTCACAGGCACATCACTCTCCTCAGTTAAATAACCAAGAAACTATTTTACTAATCTCATTTCTGCCTTGGGCATTTTTGCCACTCAAGAGGATATTACATTCTATAAAACCACAAGGGAATCTTTTACTTATCTGGTCTGTCTTGCCGCATAAAAAGGCCAAAAGATCTTCCTGAATTAATTCCTATAAGAAAAACATTTTATTTTAAAAAATTCTATGACTACTTATACAAAGAAGAAGAAGTAGGGAAGAACTAGGGAAGATTATTCTATGCTAATTGCTGGTCTTTTCATTATTTTCAATATTTGTTGTCCTTCTAGTCTCAATGTGAAAGTTTACCACATGGATGAAAGAATCCAGAAGAGATCGAATATATATTTATTTAATTGCTGAAGAATGCCCATCTAAGTGGTTTCTTGTGGTGGAAATACAATATTTCTCCAAGTTCTTATGATTTGATTGCTTCTCCCCAGTATCTAACCAAAATGTTCCTTTCTGCACATTGAAACCAATTAATCGTTATCTACCTTTTTGTCTATTGCTGGTAAAAGTGTTTCACACAACATCAGGAACTGCTATCTTAGCAGATAGCATTACCTACTTTAGTAAAAGCCTATTGCCTTCCTAAGTAGGTAAATTCTATTGAATATTTTTGCATTTCTGGTAAGCAGACATACTTCTTTCAGAAGAGGTATTAAATATTAAAGATTCAGTCTAGAACTATATATTTTTGTTATTTCAGTGTCATCTCTTGTATAATGTAGGCACCGTTCCACTCCTCATTAACACCTTCTTCTAGGTTACTTTAGATCACAGCAATAATAGATTTTGTGCTTATAGAAATCAAGGAAATTTTGTTCTAACCAATTGGTAATAAAAACATGACATATAAAATATGTTTCACTTTCTATCAATTACTTGACTGTTTCCAAAAGGCTAGGAATGAACAGAGGAAGGTTTTTATCCTTTAATCTCAAGGATTAATCTAAATCTCAAGGAGATACTGAGTATCAAAGAACATTTGTTGTCTTATAAAAAATGCAGCAAGTACCTTTGCTATACATTGCCTTTCTCACAGTTAATTATGGAAAATCTTTGTATTATTCTACAGATGGATGCTTGGAACATAAAATTGAATGGAAGGTGCCAGAAATTTTGCATAATGTCCAAAAAATAAAGTTTTAGTAACTTATTAGAGTGTACTGCCGTGCATTTTCAGAAGTCTTGACGCACATTTAATAGAAAATCTATGTGTCAGTAGCCTAAAAAGAATCCCTAAGAACAGTCATGTGTTTTAAATATACTGTTAATATTTGGTGACATTGCAAATCAGTGAGAATATATGACAATTTAATCCATGTATTTAGTTTTGACTTTTTCAGACTTTTGGCTTTGGCCATCTCTGCACTTTTTCATGGAATATGAAAAAAAAAATTATGGACATTCAAGCAAAGAAAAATTGCTCTGAAAATGATTTCTAAAAGATTTCATACTTAGCAAAACAGCACTGCTAGAGACTTACATAGCATTTCCTTTTGTTTTTAAAGGCCTAATCCAAAATCTATTTAAAGTTGATGAGAATGTTTTTATTGAATTCCATGTGCTCAGAACTCCTTTGTAAATGCAAAAGAATCGTTTTCAACTGCAAAGAGAAATATTAAATACATATATTAACTTACATTATACATATATTAACTTACGTGTAGAAATGTAGATCAAGTTTTTTCCTAAGAAACTCAGATTACTTTTAATAACCTGTTTCATAGCAGCATTCTAACCAATTTCTCCTCACTAATTTCTTAATATTTGGGTAATGAAACATCCTCTTTTCCTCAGCAGAGAAGAATATAATATGAAGGCTACAATAGATAAATTACTATTGTTAGGTCTCAGAACATATAAATTACACTTCTCTGAAATTAGAGTCATTATCTGTTGTTTTCTTATAAGGAATACATTCAATAGAATCAATGTAACTTTTTTTATTTGAAATTTAGAAATGCCATTCTTGAGAAATTCCTGTCAATTCTCTGTAGTAATTTAATATGAATTATGAGTATGAATATGTGAGTCTGTATCCTTATTGTTGACTCCAAACCTCAAGTGGTCACATAGCATGGACCTAAGAGGACCAAAGCAGACCTGCCAACCTAACATTTATGTAATATATATTAATACCACCTTTAGATATCTATTCAGTAATTTTGAATACCCTTTTGATGAGTCTCTTCCTTTCCACCGACATACGAAGTTTAATATAGCCCTAAACTTGATAGCTGTGTACTATGTGTTTTATTCATGCCTTGTGTGTGGGGGACCCAAAACAAAACACAAACATTTAGAAAAAAATCCAATAATTAAGAGTCATAGGAGTTATGGAAAGAAATACCTGGGTTAGGCACCTACATGAAAAAGGCACCTACGTGAAATAGTTATTCCTCCCTTTGTGAGAAATATTGGACTGTAGTCCTTTTTGTATTTTTTCCTTGATGGATCTTTCCAATACCTGGATAAGCATAGATGTAGGTCTACCTTTTTATCATCTCCTTGCTTCTTATTCCACTCTCCATCTGCACTGTTGAGAACTCAGAAGTTAACTTTTGCTCCTTTTCCAGGCTCTCATTCATACTTGCCAGTTTAAAGCTCCTCATATTAATGTATCCTGAACATAGTTGGCTTTCAAAACATTTGTTGAAATATTAGTAGGCTCACAGTTTCCTTCTAACAATGTGGGACAGATGTTCTTTATGAAAGAATCTCTTTATAATATAAAGAATATATAGGTTTATATACACATTATATTATACCTTATATAGAATAAAGAACAGAAAAGAAAAAAATAACACAGCAGTGAACTGGGGGGGGGGGGGGGGGGGGGGGGGGGGGGGGGGGGGGGGGGGGGGGGGATATTCATTTTGAACTGGAAAGTAGGTTTAGTAATTCCTGAATTCAGACTAACTTCAATCCAACTTTTTACTAAATAGTAAATCAGTGAGTCTTTAAAGGTTAAGTAAATCAAGGAGTTGCTTTTTTCAAGTCACATTTTTTTAAAAGAGTACTGCACTTTTTGTTTTCTTAATACAAACCAATAGGCTGTAGCAAAAGCCTTTATGCATAGCTCTAATAGCAGCTCTTCCCACAGAATGGAACAAAAAAAAAAGAAGATGGAAGTGTTGATTCTGGCAACTGAGAATATGCATTTAATCCATGACCTGTCAGGGAGTCATCTTTTCAGGTTCAAAAGTACATATGTTGCCCAGTCAGAGGCTGTGTGGAGTTCTCAGAGGTCCTTCATCTTTGGAGGCCTTTATGATGAAGACTCTTTTATTTCTCTTCCTAACAAATACTTGTTTTATTATAAAACAATAAAACAATGGATGTTAAAAAGGGCATCAAAACTTTATGTTATTGTTCCATTATTGAATAACTCTCAATCCCAAGGAACTTGTCTAAATTCTTAAGTGTAAATGAATAGGGACACTAACATCTCTGAGATAAAAGACACTATGAGAAAAAGAAAATATTTTGAAAAAAATTATCTCTGAAGCAGAAGTTCTACTATAGTTATGAAGGAGTGCTTAAAAGGCCATGCACCCAAGGATACATAAATTTGGGGTGGAAAAAGTCAGGAAAAATAAGTAATGTGAAGGAAAGGGAGATGCTAACAGGGACAGGTGAAACATGACAATAAATTCTGAGTAATTAGTTTCTTTTACAAACGTCTTCCGACTGACTGAAAGCTGCTGCAACGGAAAAAGGCTGCTTGGGGGAGGAAGTTTGAGGTAATCACTTGAAGGATGGGGAGAAGAAATTCCACTTCAGGACTCTGGCTGTCTCAGGAACTCTTTTGAGTAACTATGGGATTTGCTCAGGTTTAAGTAGAGTAAATTATAAATTGTACCCTATATAGAAATACAAGTGTCCCACAAGCTTATTTTGCAAATAACAATTAGTATGAAGTTAATATCAAGTTAAGGGTCATTAACAGTAAAGTATCTAGAACTGGAAATAGTGCAGTGCCAAAGGTACTGCATTATAAGATTGACCTCTGAATTTATCAGTGCAAAGATTTTCCTGTTCCTGCTGAAATATTTGTACAGCTTTTATTACATCCAGTTTTTTTCCACGACACTATAAAACACAAAAATGATGACCCACAAACTGACAAAGTTAACTAGCACCAAATTTTAGATTAATTCAGGAAAATTAACTATCTGTGGTGGATTACATTCACAAACAGCTCATCTAAAGATCATAGTGTTACATGTCCTAGAAGTAGTTCAGATACCACAAAATTACCTGAAATCCCTCTTTATCTGTAAAGGGTGTTGTTCGTTGGTATGATTATTTAGATTACAAATAATTGGAGTGATATGTGCTTTTATCCTGGTTTTAATTTAAATTAGATGTCATTTATAACGGATTTACTTGTTTATGTCCAGAAAACTGTCCTTAAGGGTGAAAATTATTGAGTGCTACTATGCAACACTACACCATTCTTCAAGCTGGGTTGAAATCAAAGGAAGAACATACCATTGGAAAGCAGCAGATGGTAGCATTTGTAAATGCCAATGTGTATTCTGTGTTGACATGTGCTATTGCTGCCTTACACACTGAAATAAAGAATCATAGAGCCTATGTGCTGAGTCTCAAAGTCCCGATAAATTAGGAAATGTATGCTGTGTCATTCGTGGAAGGCTAGAGTATACTCTGTGTTTCTAGATACTAAACTGCTAAGCAAATAACAAGAGAGAAAGTATTATCTCATTTCTGCAACAAGGGAAGCGGAGGAAAGATACTGTGTGTAGGCTTGAGCAAACAAAAAACAGCAGGACTGAGAATGAACTTTAATGAACTTGAATGAAAAATGTATATAAGAAAATTTCATCACCTCTGTCCCACTGAATTCACAGTGCTCAACAACGTGAGTGGAGGTAGACAAAAGGAATCAGAAATGTGCGGCATGTACTGCTTACAACCAAGTTGTTCAGTGGACTGACAGTTCACTGTTGGTAGGGGCCGAGATTGATCCTCTGTAGTTGGAGGGAAGGACCTTTTGCTGTTGGTAATAGTTTTTTCACTCTTAGTGCCAACTGAAAGAAACAGATGAGACAGAAGCTAATGGCAGGTATATTGCTCCCTGCTATTGCACAGGGAAAATCCTGTAGCTGTTTATTGTCTGTTTTCATCCAAATGTGTTAAAGGCTTTCATCATGGATGAGTGTTGATAGTAATACTGGTTTTCCACTTTAACTAGGAAGACAAGCAGAAGTAGTCACAAATAGTGACTATATGGGAATAGAGGGCCACGTGACTTCTCTACAAAAGGAAGGTCCTCTGTTTCTTTGTACTAGTGTTCAAATATGCATTTAGCTTTTTGATGCTATCCAGTCACACAAAAAGTATGTGCAGCTGTTTTACAAGTTATTTCCTCACAGTGATACTAGTCTGTAGAAAATATTTTGGACAATAAAGGTAATGAGAACTACAATTGAAATTACCCAGTGTTTTCAATTATAATTCATTGTTACCCATAGATATTTTAGCTTTTTTATTTCTGTGGATTATATGGAGATTATTTATGATGAGTACCAACAAAACGAAAAATGATACAGTATCTTGGAATGATATTAGATATCTAAGCGATGCTATTAGCGATAAAATATTATCTTTTTTATTGGTTCAGTTTCTTATTTGGAATCTTTTAGATACATCAAGGTAATAAGTATTTAATAAAAGTGCATTAGGTACTTACATATTAGTCCACTGGCAGAACTGTGAGGTTCCTCATGGAAAAAATGTACTCAGCAACTGTGGAAATTAAAGCTTCTTTTTTTTGCTGATGGCAGCAAAACTGAATCAACTAATTGACTCTGTCTATATTTTTACAGTTGGCTTCTAACATATTCTGAAGTTGGTTTTTACACTGCCTTTTTGAATGTCTGTTTCTGCTTCAAGAATGCAATGCCTTTGAACATGGTCTGATCACTGTCATGCTACAAGTAATAATCAATTTATGGTAGGATAGAAACACAAACAGAGTCTAAATATACTCTGCAGAAATATGGGAGTTCTTTAACCTGGACAGTTTCTCTGCCTGGAACTGAGAAATAACACACAAAAAAGAAACTGCAAACAGATGGTATTTGACATGCCTTTAAATATAAAGGTGAAGTAAACACAAATTCTTCATGTATAAAAATAGTGTGAAACTGGGAGATTTGACATTTACAAAGTACTATCTTTGAAATCAGGGTAGGTTTTAAAAATTCTTCTTTTTTAGGTATTTTTGTTTCAAAACAACGGAAAACAAATTTAAGAGCATGCCAGATTTTTATTTTTTTCAGAGCATTAAAATGACTCCTCAGAGATTCCAGGAAATTATTTATTCACAATAAATTAGAGCTGCTGAAACTGCCAGCCAGACTGTCTGCAGCAAAACTTACAAATGTTTTATTGTCTAACATCATTGAAGTCTGCCAGTAAAATTGGGCTTCGTTCTACAGTCAGTGAAATATTGTACTCCCTCTCTATAGGGCTGTTTATTTAGTATACACTCACATCATCTGTGTTTGTGCATATGTGTGCATGTGCACTGACAAATTTGTGTTATCTTATAAAGAGGAAAATCAAAACAGACATAGGTGAAGACAGAGTACATCTATTAACCTATTTTCATTCTGAATCTTGTTCAGAAACCCAGTAATATACTTCCAGCATCTATGGTTTACAAACATATATAGCCTTTACAAAGGTTCAGTGGGCTAGTAAACTGTATACATGAACTTGAAGCCCTTTAGTGTCACTGTATTTTTACCTCTGCGTTCAAATAATGAAAAAAATGTTTATAAAAATAATTTGGAGAGTTCACAGGTGAACAAAGGGTGAGACCCACAGCATGCCCCCACATCTTCTTTGGACAGAAGGGCGGGCCTCATCTGTATGGTGTTAGTTTCAATATTTATTAGGAAATATTACTTCCAAATTGAGAGAAAGATGTTTGTTCAGACTTTAAAAAAGATTAACAAGGCATGGAAATTATAGTAGAAGCAACTTAACGTGAACACAGATCAAGATTTATGCAGTCTATCTCAGTGTGTTGAGGAAAAACAACTCATCAGAGAGTAGAGATTTTTAACAATTATTGAGGCTTCTTGAAAAATACTTGAAAAATGAACTGAAATCTTTTGACTGGCCACATCAAAGTAAAGCTTTGGATCAGGCATCTATACCATTCCTGTAATGGCCCATAGAGACCCAGAGCAGAGAGGGAAAAGGTGTCTTCTGCTGTAAAACTACTTCAGATGAATTGATTTCCTTTTAGACATTGCTTTTTACCACAATATTCTCTCAACTCTTGGCAGCTTTTTATCTTGAAAGTTTAGTTAAAGAAGTATACAAATTTAACTTTTTAACCTAACAGTAAAAATAGGTGAATCTCCAAGGCTGAATTATTATCTCTGTTAGTTAAGCTATGTTTCCATCTCCCCAATTTGTGCAGAGACAAGTAGATAATCAGGAATGCATTCACAGCACTGTGAGAATAAAAGTAAGGGGTTTGCTCAATTAAGCCATTTATTACACTCCATTACACTCCATACACTACATTAGCAAAATCTGTGGTTTCTTTAATTTAGGCCTATGACTTTCATAAACTGCAATAAGTGGAGGAGAAGATAAAGGTGGAAGGGAGTCTTTGGCATTTAAGAATGTATTTTAAGAGAGTGTTCTGGTCCTGTCTATGTCAATCAAAACTCCCAGGTACAAGAACCTGGTGTGGCTTTGCTGCAGGGTTATTACAGAATCCTCTAAAAGTCCAGCAGTGAAATTGATAGAGGAAAAAGAGTCTAAATTCTTCTGCAACGTGGGCTGCCCACAGAATGCTCCATGAAGGGAATTCCATAGAGAACGAGACACACCATAAAGTAATACTTCCCCAGGCATTTGCTTTATTTTCCCCTACAAGTCCAAAGAAGAGTGAATCTAGAGAAGCTTATTTAATTTTCCATTTCAGTGGACCTTTGAGAAAGGTTCCTGAAGGGGTTTTGCAAGATCTGTGTAGGCCAGAGGAGTCATTCTGCAATTCTACAAAAGTAGGTTTTAGCTTTCCCTCCTGAGATAGGAGGCTGCTATGCATTTATGAAGAAGAGGAAAGAAAGGGAATGAATAATAGGTTATGCAAATTCCTGTAGTCCTCACTCAATTAAAACCTACTGCCTTGCATTTGTTGCTTAATTTCATACCTCAGAAGATTTGGGCCAACAATACCACTTTTTTCAGAGGTCAAACAGACTTCCAGTTTCTTCCCTTTGCCCACTATTATTTTTCTGTTTTTAAGATAGACATTATTGCCTTTGTGAATTTGCAAAGTGAATGAGATCAAGGCTTTTAGATATATGTTCTTCTACATTTTTCAATGGCTCTTAAGGTGATGCCAAAACATGATCCCGTTACTTTAAGATTATAATACCATGCTTTCTGAGGCACAAAAGTGAGATAGATGCTTGAAGCACCTCTACCGGAGAATAAGATAGGATAATTAAAAGAATAACACAGGAAAATAGCAATAAAGAGGCATTACTCCTGTTTCCAGTTCAGTTCCACACTAACAGTTTAGTTCCAGTTCTACTAACAGCATGTTTTTAATAGACTAATTGCAGCTTTTTACCAGTGGCAGTGGAGATAAATGTGGTCATAAGGTTAGAATGGTGATGTGTTTTCTTTCAAATGTGTTATGGTTAGAGAAGCATCTAACCAGATGCTAGAGAAGCATCTCTATTTCCTTTTTGTTAAAAGGTATGCATAGCTTCAGGTTTTTTACTTGCTTGCACTGTGATATTCAGTTCTTTGCCACTCTCATAGTTGGAATTCTCTGCTAGTGCATGTAATCCATCCGGTGTGGACTTCTTGACTTGAGTCAAAAGAAGGGCCCCAATGACATAGGAAATTTTTGGATCTTTCTAAAAACATCATTGGAAACCAATTATCATAGTTTATTAATACAGATAAGGTAGTCAAAGTGGGACTGATGTGAGTCAGAAGAAGCCCTGAGACTTATTTTGCATTCCTGATCTTTAGAATATCAAAAGATACATTCCAGAGTCTCGCTACATATCCACCCCTAAACACAGTCTCCTATTAAAGGTGTCATTCATGACTAGATAATTACAGCAACCTTCCAATATAGTATTAACATAATAATAACTAGTCAAGAGCAGAGTTAATTGTCCATTCATAGCTGATGTCCTAAATTTCACATCCTGTGTCATATAAAACATAGCTGGAATTCCATGAAAAGAATGATAATTACAGAAAAAGCAGGAAACAAATACACTACATAGAAAAATCCTTATCTCAACATTCAGATTACATTTTGCTTCATTTTCAGGAGAAGATAAAAAATAATTGCCACCCTCACTATGTTATTAAAGCATCATAAAACCTTATTGCAGTACAGAATTATATAACCATAAATTTAAATGAGAACATTGGATGAAAACTTTATTTTGTGAATATTCATCACTCCTCTTCAATGAGTTTTCACACTACAAAATTATTAATCTGGGATGCTACATGGATCACAAATAGCATCACAAATTTATAATAAAGTCCATAACTTATGATTTGCATAATGACTTCAAAAATTGGATTAGGTATAACTGCTAACTTCTGTGGAATTACTTCTGTTTTATGAGACATAAATGGAGGAGATGTCTTCTATAGCAATTAAAATATGTCTGCATGTGAAACCTTGAAAGACTTTAGCTTTAACAAAGGATTACTTGTTTGTTTTCAACAAACAAAATGATTGATGTTAGCATCATATTTGACTATTAGTCTGATGGAAATTACAGACCTCTCTAATTCAGTCCTGGACTGCTCATAATGTGAGATCCCATTAATACTGTAGAATAATGTACCTTTGTCATGCTTTGGAAAATATACTACTTGTTCTGTGAGGCTAGCAAGAAATGTATTATTTGATTGTCATTTACTAAACTATTACCAGTATATTCCTACTAAAAACATGGCTGATGGTATAATAAGAATTCTAAATTGTTTGTTATTTGCTTGGACAGTAATGCATCTTTCCCTGTAGTTTCATTATAATTAAATTTTATATCAGCTATTTTTAAATAAGAGATGCTCCAATTCTTAACTGATTATGAGGCAGTTTCTGCTGTTGACAAAGAATGAAGTTCAATCAAAATGTCCTTGAGCTTTTCTAATAAAGTGAGAATGTTTTACATCTTAAATAGAATCAGAGGTTGTTTATGTATTTCTTTCCTGCAGAGGGATAAGAGGATTTTAGTCTGATGTTGTTTGTTTGGAACTGATGAAAACTGCTCTGTGGATCAGCTGCATCCTGCTAGTCCTTTCTAGACCTATTGTCTGAGCAGGGTATAATTGCAAAGAGGGGAGATTAGATATTAAGAAGAAATTTTTTATTGTGAGGATGGTGAGGCACTGGAACAGGTTTCCCAGAGAAGTTGTGGACACCCCATCCCTGGTGTGTTCAAGACCAGGCTGGATGGGGCTTTGAGAAACCTGGTCTGGTGGGAGGTGTCCCTGCCCATGGCAGNNCATGATCTTTAAGGTCCCTTCCAACTCAAACCATTCTAGAATTCTATGACTGAACGGTTTCTTTCAGAGTTGTTGGCAAGAATAATAGCTCTGGTTCAGCAAACATTTTTGGGGGCAGGTGATATGACTCCTCATCAGATGTCATAAATGTAACCATACATGGTGGTGGGTAGGACAGGTGAGAAAATGTATGGTTTCTCCTTGAATGAGTGCCAAAGGAACAAAGTTAACTGCTCATTAGCACAGAAGGAAGAAGAAGGGTTGGGTAATGCTTCCTTTCTGCACACCCTCAACATACAACCAGGGTAGATGTTATCTGGCACATACAAGTTTGCTTTTAGTGACAGCATTTCATCAGGAGTGAGTATTTTTGCTTTTTTGAGTAATTCCCATTCACATTTGCACTGGTATCTGTCAAATGGATTCCTGTCTCATAGGTCAGGGTTAGATATGAAGCCTTGCATAAACAACCCCCCCAAAAACCAAGAAAATACTAAGAAGGAAAAATCCACATTTGTTAATTCTGAGCCCCTCCAGGGCTTTATCCCATGGTACTCTGCCAAATCCTGTGTTTTCTGCTAAAGATAATCAAGCATCCAGTTTTGTAAGAGCTGAAAATACCCAGCAAAGTCAATAAATGTTCATAAGACCTTAATTACTGTGCTTCCTGCTCTATCATCAGCATTGATCTGTTGCATGGCTTCCAGTGAGGAAAGGAAGGAACGAATAGGGAGAATATAAGCAAGGGGAAAATAGAAAGATACTTTAAGCTTAAAAGCATCTCATTAGGAAGAGAGCAGGTCTTGTGAGCACAACCTTTTTTGTTCGCTTATGGCCAACATGTTATACCCACCCAAACTGACATGTGAGTTGAATAATAGACTTTGGTTGATGTAATCTTAGACTGGACACTTCTGCAGGACAGAGCTAAGCCTAGCTCTGCCTACATATACATGCAGGCAGACACTGTCCCATGATCCAAGGAGCCTTTTGAGTAATACTTTAAATAATACACAAAGAGAAAGAGAGAGGGACAATTAAAGTGCAGTGTACTGATGGAATATATAGTGCTCTGTTTGAAAAATGACTGTGTATGTTTAAACTCTAAAACATGATTGGAGAAATCTAAGGGAAACTAGATCCAATGGGAGATTTACCGCTGTCTTCAACCCTAATGGAGGCTTAAAAAGTAATATACAGTAAAAAGGATGCCAGTTTGCTCATGCAGGGTGTAGCTTTTTCATCTTTAGTATGGTGGTTAGCACTGTAGGAGGTATCATTACATACTGGGAGTTTTTTATAACTTTCAAAATTCTTTCTCTGTCTCTGTTGTATGAATGGCCCTATTTACTCCTCCAAGAGTCGGGTAGAGTGGGAGGTGGGGAAGAGAGGGCACATTTCAGGTCTGAGCAGCAAACACTCAGCCATGGGGTTTTGAGGTTCTATGTGGGTCAGATTCCATGTGGCTATTTTTGTACTCTTTACAGGTAATGAGTACTACAAATTTAGCCCATCTCCAGTGGTTGGCACTCAGAAGTGAGAAGAGCTGCTTTTGGGTAGACCAGTGAAGGAAAAGATCCAAAGTATTTGCTAACAGACAGGCATTGTGTGGCACACCAAGAACACCAATACATGGTATGTTCTGCCAAAGTTAATACTGACATTATCAGTGATACTTGTCTCATGCTTCCTAGCTGTAATTCCTACAAAAACTTGAATATAGCCTTTTTGGTATTTTTCCTTCTTGTAAGGACCCCTCCCACACCATCTTTTCTGTTACTTTAAAGGAAGGAAAAGGAAAAGGAGACCTGCTTGCAGTGAGATGCTTTCTAAAACCCTGAAGACTTCGTTCTCTAATTGATGAGCCTTACAGAAACACATAGCATTAAAGCAAGGTATATGATCAGTTCCATGCTTCTGAAGTAGTGGAAGCTTGTGAAAACAATAAAAAGTGAGAGATAAATAAGTTCCTTCAAGCAAAGCTGAATGTAATCTTTCTGGTTAGTCTTGCCTGTAAGAAGGAGTCATTTAGATTTTAGCTGTTAATCAGGATGTTCAGGATATAATCAGAATATATCAAGGGATTATTTTTTTTAAGCATCCTATGATGTTTATTTTTACTGAAATGAGTAGACTACAGTGAACCTTCTATTTCTGTTTCCTCAGTTTCTGGACTCACGTTTGTTCTAATTAAAAGTATAATGCTGCCAACTCAAACATCAGTGTGGTGAAACAGTGTTCCATTAAATGAGCAAAACCCAACTTCTACACATACAAATAAAGGAACTGAATGAGACTAATGATACCCCAAATAGCAGGGTAATCCTCCTGCTTTCTTCAGGGTCACAAGCCATCATCAGTTCAAACTCGGTACTAAAAGGGAGACTCACAGAAAAACTGAAAGGTGTGACAGTGGTGGAAAGATCTTGAGGATTTCTTGAGGTAAAGCAAAACCAAGGCTGCCAAAAATCCTGTTCAGGTCATTCTAAAGCCCTTCGTGTTACCCAATATTGTAGTTATTAAATTCAATTCTATAACAAAAATAAAAATAAAAATTAGTAGTCTAACACCATTCTTTGCCTCGCATACCTCTTCAAGTGCTTCCAGCCTTTTCAGTCAGACTTGCCCCAAGGAGAGGTGACCACCAACTAGTCCTTCTCTGTGCCAATAAGCCCTGTTTCTCTGCCAGTATGGGTGGAGCGCTTGTGTAAAACAATCTTCTCCCTGTGGGAGACTGTACCAGTCTTTGTGAGGGTGGCATGACTGACCCACTTTCTTTGGAAAGCACCTCAGCTCAAGTCCTGTGAGTGCATTCCAGAGCTCCCTTGTTCCCTGTTCATCCAAGAAGCAATTCCTTGGCAGCTTACCCCCGTGGCTGACCCTGCCCGCGCTGACTCTCACGCCCTCTGTCTGCGTAACCTGCTGCTAAGACTAATGATGTGTAAGGAGCTGTCAATAATAGGGAAAGAAACCTGGGGTGTGATTTTCAGCTTTTACGTGTCCAATAAATTAGGCAGGAAGCTTGATATATTTTTTCAATAATGGCAAAGTATGCTGGGAAGAGCTCAAGGAATACAAGATCAAATATAATAATTGTCCAAGTGTTCAGCAACAGTAACGTAAGCACCAGTGGTAATTTGCTGGTGTCCTCAAAACAGCAAACCTAACTGCTGAGAATTTGCAGTTTAGGCCCAGCACTATTCTAACCTGTACTATCAGGCCTGAGGTAGGGCAGTATGTCCACACAGTGTTTATTGAAAAATAATTTCTTTACATAGCAATGAGCAGCAATTAACAACTCTGCCCCAGTAATTTTATCTAAAAGAATCAAAAAAGGCCATATGTATGCTGTGAGAGAAGAGGAAATTGAAGATGGAAATAGGAAAAAGTAAGTTATAGAAGTTTTGCTTTCCTTTGGAAATGCGTCTCAGTGGTTACAGTCCACTTTGGCTTGAGCATCTCAGTGAAGCATGAGCTTGATCATAGAATCATAGAATAGTTTAGGTTGGAAAGGACCTTAGAGATCATCTAGTTCCACTCCTCTGCCATAGGCAGGGACAGCTTCCACTAAACCAGGTTATAAATATGTTGTAAAACCAAGGTGGACTTAAAATGGAAAAATAGCCTCCACATGTTAAGTACAAAAATGCACCTAATTCCTATAGGTTACACAAGGTAATGGCTTCTCATCTTAGTCACATGAACCATCTTAAATTTTCTCTTTAACTATTTCTTGATCGGCTTACTTATGGACTTGACTTTTGCCTGAGAAGAAAATGGAATTATTCTGTTAATGGCATGGACTGGAAAAATGAAGAGGTAGACCTTCATTTTATTGAAGAATAAAATTTGGACTCAAAATGGAAACGCAGGTTGGCCATAGTGTTAAAATGCCTTTTATTGTTTTTGACCTTTCTTTACACTTGAAAAAATGTGTTGCTTCATTGATTCTCACAAAAAAAATATTAACAAGATTCTGTTCCCTGGCAGTAAGTTGGACTTTTTATGGGAGAAAAGCAATGAAACAGTAGTCTCCATTATGGTACAAAGAAAGTGAAGAAAACACTTGTTATACTAGGAAATTGCTGTTTCAAAATGAGCATCGAAAAATACCAGGGCAACTTTCCCCTGCCTGGATGAGTTAGGCCAGAGGCGTGTATGAAGTATTGGTCTCTTACTTACTAGTCAGTCATTATTTAGCTTGTCTCAACCATGTATATCATATTGCCTCCTTGCTGGTATTTTTGCTTATCAGAAGATCCGGTTAATTCACCAAGATTTTGTTTTCAGAAATTAGTTCAAATTTGAAGTTTTCAATGAATTTGAATATTCAAGTAGCCTTCAAGTTCTCCTAAACAAACCAGTTAGCATAATATTCCCTATAACATGCAATAGGCAGAGTGCATAAATTCTCTTAATTTTGGAGGCAAAATACTTCCCAAGATAACAGCTAAAAAATGAAAGTGAGTTGAGTTCTTTTGGTGTTTCTTGTTTACAGTTGGGTGGCTGGTTTTTTTTTAATTATGGGAATAAAATAATCTCCTACAACATGAATTGGTGATACATTCCACTTTAAGAACTGGTAATTCTGAATTTTGTCTCCTATCTCTCAAATCATCTGAGAGGCTCCTTTCATCCTGCAGTTCTCTTCACAGAACTGAGAGTCCTTGTGTAACTTCAAAATATCATGTTTGGATGTTTGGAATAAGAGGCATTAGCAAATCCAATCTTTTTATGCTCTCAGTACATTTTGTTATCAATGCACAGGTAGCACTCATAGTATCCCATTCCTATGTTTTCTCAACATACTTCTGAATGTTTTCCAATGAATTTAATAACATTGTCATAACCAGTCCAGTGGAATTACTGTGACACGCTTGTCTTTATGAAATAAGGTCAGTAAAGAACATTTCAAATGCCTGAATTCATGTGTGACTTAGAAGTACTTTCCATACATGATACCATATCCCAGCAATGGCTTCCTTTAATTTGTACTTTTGAAGGTGAAGTTCTGGTTAAAGGCAGCATAAAAACCACTGCTCCAAAGCACATGATACAACCGAGAGGCCTTGCCGCCTGAGCTCTGTGGGCTGTAGCCCATGCTTGAAAAAAAGGGAGAAAGAAATTGTAGCATGAGGTAAAAGACAAACTGTTTTATGCTTCACAGGGGTCTCCTGAGCTGTGGGTCTAGGTTGTCTTTTTCTGCCACTAACCAGTTTTTCCAGTGCTTCCATGATAGGCTCTGTCATCCCTTTTTAAAATGTTAACAGGCTCCTTGTGGATGGGATCAAATAACTGCCCTGTTCCCTTCACCTGTGAAATTTCAGAGAGGACTTGAAAAGGGCCATTGTTTCCCAGGAATGCCAGGACTAGTCCAGGAAAGAAAGTCTTCATTTCAGCAGGAATTTGGAGTCTGCTTGAGAAGGCCTTGCAGTTAGTAGGTGAAAGCTATGGCACATTCATTAAACATCTGAACATTTATAGTGACTGGGCCTCACCCTTTCTGGGTTCTTTTGCTTACCCCTGCTGAGTGGGTGGGAAGGAGAAGGAAGGCTTCACCACTGAAACCATTGGGTTTGAACTATGATTAGCCCTCCACACACTGGATTCTCTGTTCTTGGCTCTATCCTAAGCATTTATAGCACTTGTGTGCTTTCATGTGAATAAGCCTGTATGTTTAATGAGCATTTTGAAAAAACATTTCTAATAGAATATACTTGTACTTGAATACAAGGAAAAGATACAGTGAGTGTATTCAAGTTCAGACAGATGCTTCAACAAATTAAAAGTCACTTCTAGGGTGAAAACTGGGAACAGAAGCTGTGAGAATACTCTGGTATTTTTTGAAACCCAAGCACAGAGGCAAGACAGTTTTAGAAGACTATACTGGGACTGGCCAATGGTTTTACTATCTAAGAGTCCTGCTTGTTAAATTTCTGGGATATTTTCTACAGAATGAGATGAGAATGATGTCAGGATGGATTGATGATGCTAATAAGATCTACTGTGATAAAATCTTCGATGCATTGCACAGTAGATCCAGAATGTGCAGATATGAAACACAAAGTAATGATGAATAATATTTGTAAATTTGTAACCAGATGAGTAAGGGGAAGATGGGAGAAGTCTTCAAAGGGTTTTAAAACCTGTGTTTCAAAGGAAGGAGGAATCTGACCTGAATATGAACTGATGATAATACGCACTGTGCTCAGTGAGCTGAAGCGCTGGAAATTTTATTTTTTGTACAAATACATTTTTTTCTCTGTTTTGGTTTCAGACCTCATTTAATCTCCAAAGGGTAACACTGTATTGGCATTAAATATTCATATTATAATAAACTTACTGTGACTGTTTTCTGAAAGTATGGACCAGAATGTAATAGTAAAGCTAATAAATAATGGAACTTAGAAAGTTCAGGAGTATAATTTATGACATTTTAAATTTTATTTCTTTTCTTTATAAAGATATTTCCTGTGATCTATCTAGAAAAAAAAAAAAAAAAAAAAAAAAAGAAAAGTTGTAGCACTGTGTGTCCTTAGACCCTAGTATAGAAAGCACACAAAAGGAAGCTTGTCCTTTTGGGACCTGGCTCTGAATCAATTACAGACGACAGAGAAATACTCTTTTGTGGCTGCTAAAGTTCAGGAATGAATTCTGGCAGGCTTAGCCAATTCCCTAATGCAGCATCCACGTTACCAACATCAAATTGGCAGCTTTTGCCTGTCCCAATGGGGACAGGGTAATGAATGGATTTAGTTAAGGTGTCCTGACTCACCTACAAAGTGCCTGGTATATCCACCAAGGCTCTCCTGTATGAATTCCAAAAAGCTGTCATTCAAAGAAAAATGAAGTTGAGAGAGTTTGCTGGCTAGCACTAGTATAGCACACGACTGGATTTCAGTCTGCCCTGGGTGCCCTAGAAAAAGCTACTGTTCATTTTCCTTTTAACTGGCAGACACTAAGGCACTATGAGAGAAGTATGCTTGCAATAATTTATGATTTTTCACTACATTTATAAGGAAGATAATTTATTTATGATTTTCACACTTTCCTTCTTTTTTCACCATCCCTTCAAAATGATTTACACCATGACAAAAGACTGTTTGGCCTCATGATAATTTTGAGTGACTTTCCTTGGGAATAAGGTTCAGTCATTCTTGAATCCCCAGGCAGTATGTTTATGCAATTCCAGAGTGATACAAACACACTGTTCTGTGAGGCTTTTACCTCTACCTGATTATGCAGTGAAGATTGACAATGGATCCAAAATTTAATACATCAGAAAGCCCAATGAAATCCAGGTTCTACAGGTATGACCTGCCTGTTCTTTTATTTTCTTTCCACAAATAAGTCTAACTCTCTACTTTTTCTTTTTTTTTTTTAATAAGGCTTATTCTAAACATTTCATTATATTTATTTTTAATGCAAACACAAAGAAATGGGGAGAAATTTAAACTGTATTTCAGATTTTCTGTCCTCATTCATGTCCCTAAAATCCATACCAATGTTCAAGGGGGAAAAAAGCTAATAAAACAAGAGTAAAAATTTGTTCTCCTTGTACACACTATTCTGTTTAACCTTACCTTTTCCTTCATTGAGAAAAATGAAAGAGAAGAAAATAACGCGGGTTAAGTTCAAATTTCCTTGTTTATTTTGGTTACTTCGGCAAAGACTGCTAACAGTCATGGATTCTGAAGGCAAAGGTGATCAAGTGCAATAGAAAAATAATAAAAAAATAAACTAATTTGACTCATTGAAATGACCCATTTGACTGTTTTTTTCAAGACTAAATTTAATTCTGACTTTTTGGAGGGCTTGTGCCAAACAGAAATTAATTCTCATATCTACTGTAAACCAGGTTGTATTTCACTGCACAAAGTTGCATTGGACTGGTGTCTAACATGTTTGCAACTGAGCCCATGTGCGCAATTATAAATATGTGTATATGTATGTATAGTTTCTATATGATTTGTTTATTTTTTCAGTGCTTTCCTATTAGTAATTGGTTTGCTGCCATGCATAAGTCCCCCAAGGAATTACATTAGAGACTGATCTAAAATAGTTGCAGAACCTCCCAAGCAGAACATGTTATAAATGTTAAATGCATAGAGAGATATCACCCATTTTTCACCCTGACTATCATAAGCAATATGGAAAAAAAGAGAAAGAAAAAAGTCTCAATAACAAAATCCACATTGAAAAGTTAGGCACTTTGAACTTTCCCATCACCTTACCAGTCTTTCCCCACAGGCTGTCTAAAAGACAACTCAGCAATGTCTGAATGGAACTGCACACAATAGCTCCTTCACAAGTAGGTCTTTAATTGATTACGGCTGTGTTTATAGAAGCAGAAGAGAATTTACTCAAAATGACAGATTGCCTTTAGTGTTAAAATAGTTTAGTAATGTTGATGCTGAAGGATGTCCCCGCTCCCTCCTCTTCAGCAGCATGAAGTCCTATAGATGACCTGTTTGTTACTTCAGCCTCCAATTGCTTTTTGCTTTCCCTCCTCCCCTCCCCACTTTTTTTTTGTTCTTTCATAGCGATATTCCTAACCTCATGGATTGCATGAGCTGTGCAAATTTACATAGAGAATAGCAACTGACTGACTGCCGCAAAGTTAAAATCCTCCAAAATCGTAGATTCAAATTTTAAATATGAGAAAGTAGAAGAATAAACAATACAAACCTACAGGAACTCATCCTTCCTGCACCCCTGCCTGTGTCAATTTGCTCAGATAATCACAAAGGCAGTGTTTGAGAGTACAGTCGAAAGGCTCATCCGAATCAAGCCGTGGGAGTAGATTCCTTTTTTTTATCTTTTTTTTTTTTTTTCCCCTTTTCTATTTTCTATTTATACGAAGATGAACTCCCACCTAAGAAGGGAATGGTGCAGTGGGTGCAGATGGCTGTGAGCCCCTGGAGCCCCCGCGGGTGCGGGAGGGGAGTGCGCTTGGCCGCCGTTCCGCAGGATGATCCCAGCCCGGGGACCGGCCCCCGGCCCCGCCTGCTGGGGCCGCACAGCCCCGCATCGACCCCCTCTCCCTCCCGTCGGGGGGTTTCCCTGGCATCTCCCTGTTAATAGTGACCTCTAACGGCCACGCGCTCCAGTACCACGGGCTTTTCTAACTGGGGAGAGGAAAGAGCATCTGCTTTTGGAACGCAGGGTTTAGCTTCAGGACAGATGTTTAGTTTCAGACCTGCAAAACTGTTCAAAGCCTTATCACAACTTCCAAGCCTAGAGAAAGATGTCATCTTTTCTTTTCTGATATTTGAAAAAATATTCTTTTTTATATATATATTTTTTTAGAAAATATGATATTTAAAAGTAACTCTTAACTAGGATTTGTTAACTTCTGTAATCTCAGATTAATTTGCTTGAGAAGGATTCTAGTGCTGAGCCATGGAGTTCACATGCCTCACTTCTTCCATAAAGCAGAGATATAATTTAAAACACTGGGGTTTTTTTCTTCTGATGTACCTAAATTAATTGATGCTTGAAGCAAGCTCAGACAGAAAAAACATTAGAGAAGATGCTGTGCGGTTACAATTTGTTTGGAAGGCATTGCTAATTTTCTCTCATCTGGCACTTTTTAAAAATTTGATTTAATACAAAATATAATTAAAATGGATTCTTTCTTTCACCTATATGATTTTTAAGTGCCAGGAAAGAGCCATCATAAGTAAATGATGACATTCAAGAAACACAGGCATGAATAAAGCAGGTGGATATGATCAATATCAAAATACTCTAAAGAAGACTCTGGGGGTATGAATATCCCTGCCAGGTACCTTCTAAGCTGTGATTGCACTGAATGCCTCTTGATTGGGAAACATGTTGTTGGGATGCATTTTAGTGAGATTTGTCTTTTCCAGATTCTGAGGCTTGACTTGCCACTGGATGATTCATCATGCTGCCTGCTTATACTGTCATGTGGAAGTATGCTACTAGCACAATTTAACAATCTTCTAGAGAACAGTAATATCTTCATCGTAAGAATACCAAGAAAGAACCCGTTTCCAAACTTAGCCAAGAGAATAAAGGGGTGGGGACACGGGGACAGGAAGTTTGTTCTGATGTTACAGTGTAAATTCAGACCAAATCTTCTCATATCTGTTAAATTATTCTGGGTTTTGAGAAACTAAGAAGAAAAGAGGTTGGGCAGATATTAACAATGACTTTTTCAGTATTACTTTCAGTTTTCAAGAACTGGGTCAAGTATTTATGAAAGTGTTTCTATTTTTTATTAACTAGAGCTTTGAAAAACTGGAATGTCTGAAAAGTTATTCATTCACATTTCACAACAAATTCTCTTTGACTGTGCTCTCAGCCATTTTGCATCTGCTTTCTGTAACAGAAGATGAGTTTTCTTGGTATTCATGGAAGCAGTTGATTTGAAGTGAGCATTAGAAAATACCTGCAACGGCCAATACTCTTTGCATGAGGGCCTTGAAAGAAAACCTACCATCAATTCAAGGTCTAATGGTAGATGTATTCTTTCCTACTAAATTGACCTTACTTTACTGAAGAACGTCATGATCAATAGGAAAGGGGGAAAATGCATTGTAAAAACTACATAAAGACAAATCTCTACAGTCTTTGCCTAAACAATACTTGGGATGAAGGTGTTCTGAGGATGGAGTTCTTGTAAGTGCTTGTCACAACAGGACAAGGGGGGTGGCTGCTTTTTCAAATATCTTTATTTTTCAGGTCCTAGCCTACTTAAGCTCCCTTTATATTCAGAGGTTACCCAGGCAGGTCAAATGAGGAAGCATTGCTTACTATGCTTATAGTGAGGCTGTAAAACCAACACATGAATATAGATTTCAGCTCAGTTCTCAACTGTGTCATTAATGCAGCACAAAAGCAATGTGTGCCTGGAATGCCTTCCTACCCCTTCAGCTGCAGTGTCAAGAAAGCAAACGGGAACCGTGTCTGTACAACCCTGGATTCACATGACTCTTCAAAGTATGCTCAAGTGTGGAACCTTATTTTTGTCTTTCATACTCCATTAATTCAGCTGAATTTTGTGCAAGGAAATCACGATTCCTAGCTCACTTCTCAGACTGTGTTTGCCTATTTTTCTCTGAAGACTCAACAAAGAATAGAACTACTTATATGAACCTGAAATACTGAGAAGATGTCATCTTTTTATTTGAAACATTTCCAGTTCTCACTTTTGGAAAATACAGATCACCTGATGCCGATAAAAATACAGACATGCCCAATATATGTGGGAAGGCTAAATCCAAACATTAACAATCAAGCAACAGTCTCGCTACAGTCTCATAGAGTACATATGTAAGAAATTTGTGACAGAAGCAATGTATATTGTGCAAACTCACAGAGCTATAAATGCATGCTGCTTCTTTAAGTGACAGGAAATGTCAAAGTTGTCAGTTCCCAGTGCAAAGACATTCAGAAATTGAAAAAATAACTAAATGCAACATTTCCTTTTGCAAATGCACATCCCATTCGTGAGTCAACTCATGAAAAGTTGCATTAAGCCTCCAGTCATCAATACAGTACATCCTGGTAGACTGAAAAATCAGTAAACAAAATGTATATGTGAGTTTATGAGCTTGATCCTGAATGTAGTGTGGCTCCACTAACACCAGTTTAGCTGCTGATGAATTACTTGAACTCAGTTTTCTGTCTCTGAAAAAATAAAGTTGCCTTTGCTATACATTTGCTCATGATAACTGTATTAATAGCCCAGAAAGGGAATCTGGCCTTTGTTTTTTTAAAACATTGGAAAGGTTAATACATTCTCATGCCCAGCATATAACTAACCTCTGAAACTGACTGGCACAGGCTACTATTCTGACAGATGCAAAAGCTGATTAAAAATCAAGCTCAACAGGGATAACACTTGCAGTAGCAGTAGCTAGGACAAAACTTATAATAAGACCTGTCAATCATGAGGCTTTAAGAAATGTATTTCTTCCATTACACAGAAACGGGAGTGTTTAGACAGTATTATACAATCTAATGCTTGCTACTTTTCCTTAAAAACCTGTCATTACTGGATAGAAGGTAGTGAACAAGATGGAACAATTAGTCTGCTCTTGTTAGACGTTTCTTACACATTTTTGCTGTTAGTTAAGACTTTAAGTGGAGTCAAAGAAACATTGATGAGTTGCCTGGGGTCTGTTTTAAAATGCAATGAGATTCTTATGAGTGCTTCAAATTATTTCAGTGGATGCTAGATCATACAAAAGTTGAGACTGTATTTGGAAAATGAATCTTTAATTGTACTCACTTTAATTAGTACAGTATCTTCTGTAGAGCTGACTCAGTGTACCTGTAGTATAGAAGCTGGTAGGATTGTTCTGAAACACTCATTTTGTTACAATAAACATATCAAAGGCAGTAAACCTTAATATAGACACAAAACCTCAACATCTTAGAAATCAAGTTATTATATCTTATTTAAATAAAATAAATAACATCTGTAAGATACATATATCACATATACCTTTTATATAATGTGAGATATATATATATATATATACACCCTACACATAATGTGATACACATACTCTATATATATCTCACATATACCTTATATATATTGGGACCCATGCTGGTCAATTCTTTGTCGACAGCATGGACAGCAGGATTGAGTGCACCCTCAGCAAGTTTGCTGAAGACACCAAACTGTGTGGTATGGTTGACATTGCTGGAGGGAAGGGATGCCATCCGGCAGGATTTGGAAAGGCTTGGGAGGTGGGCTTGTGCCAACCACATGAAGTTGCACAATGGCAAGTGCAAGGTCTTGCACGTGAGTCGGGGCAATCCCAAGCACAAATACAGGCTGAGCGGGAAAGGAATTGAGAGCAGCCCCCTGAAGAAAGACTTGGGGGTGTTTGTTGGTGGCATCAACATGGCAGGGAGGTTGGAACCGGATGATCATTAAGGTCCCTTCCAACCTAAACCATTGCATAATTCTGTATGAATAAGATATATTTAAATATCTTATGTAAATTAATTTATTATATCATATCATAGTTATTGGATTTTAAGTAAAAGATTTATTGCTTTATTGTGACACCTGGAAACCTTGGGTATAAGTTTAATTTTCTTTTTTGAGGAGAAAATGTCTATTGTAAACTGGTTTTATTCAATATGCAATAAAGCATAGCAATTGCAGAAATTCCAAGGCCGTGTCTGTAGCTGATTAAACTAGTAACAGACCTTGAATGGATCAAAGAGGTTGATGCTTCTGTGGGCATATTTGGTACCTGAATTTGGCAGTCAGTCCTGAAAGTAACATTCTCTCTTACTCGTCTTTAACATTCTGTACTGTTCTTCTTTACACCATGCTTTGAGAGACATATGGATGTACTGGTTACTGTGTGCTTTTTGTAGAATATTTAATAAGAATCTTTCACAATAAATTGTAAATGTACTTAAATTACAGGTCGTTGATGCAGGAATAATTTGGTCTAAAAAGAAACTATTACGTTCTGTAACATAGGACTTCTTTACTTTGTATCCAACTTTGTAAAATAATTCAAAAGTTTTGGTGTTTCAGAAAGAAACTGTTTATATTTTTACAAAAAGCTTTAAAATATTGTTTATGTAAATAATTGGATGAAATTTGTGAGGTTTTGTTGGTTTTGTTTTTACATAAGATTCTTGTTTCTAGCTCATATGAAAACTGAAAATCAAAGAATTTGCTCCCCCATCAGATTTAAGTTGAAGGACAGATGTTATTTGGATTTGGTTTTGTTTGGTGCATACGACCTAAATAAAGAGGTGCCAATGCAGGAGCCAGTCTGCAAAAATGGCCAAGACACAATACAGTTTAACGTAGTATCAGGAGAGAGAAGCCACATAAATCCATTCAATCGCTAAAAAGAAACTATGTAAAATGAGGCAATTAGTCAAACAAATCTAAAAGAAGTACAGAAACCAAGAATTCTTCAAGTCTGAAGGCTATTAAAAATTTGTATTATTAGAAGATCAGATAAAATGTGTACCACAATTCAAAATTATATCAAATGGATCAAACTTTCTTCTTAACATATGGGTCAATATAAAATTAAAGGCAGCTGATGTAGGGAAAAAGTTGGCATTTAAAAAATTGGACATCTCACCTAAAATAGAAGAAAAAATGTAAACAAGAGATTAAAAGGTCTTACAAAACAATTTGAAAAGCATTTTCAAAAGATGGTGTCCTGGTTTGAGGTAAAACTGAACCAGTTTTGTGTTCTCTAATTGTACATTTTAGCTGGGCCTCCCCTAACTCTCTGAAATTAACGGCATATTGTGGAGAAAACTGTGCATTTTCAGAATGATAAGACCAATGTTTGTGCTCCGTGCCAAGAAATGGTGTGCAGAGAGGCCCTTGCTTATACTTACTTATTGCTATAAAACCAAGGTCAGCCAATTATCGTTATTTGCCCCTTAGAGGGTTGGAAACAGAAAAACATAGAGGGGTCCCACCTGTGGGGAGGAATGGGCAGGACAGGTGACCCAAACCTGACCAATTGGAAGATTTTCTCCTTGTGTGCCTGGCTAGCTCAGTTGGTAGAGCATGGGACTCTTAATCTCAGTGTCGCGGGTTCGAGCCCCACATTGGGCGTCAATAAATCTGTCAGTCTGACTGAAATGATTTTGGCTGAAACCATGACAGATCGTCAAATCAGTAGCAAAAGACTCTTCAAGCGCATGGAAGCAGTAAGTTATCTAGAAAATCTAACTTGATGGCAAAGGTGGCAACATAAGACAAAATCTCTGTGAATTCTTTGTGTTGCTCTACTCCTGGAGGTGCTGGAGAGATTCCTGTAGCTTGTTGCAATCATTCTGAAGTAAATAATATCAGAGCAAACAGGTATGTTAGTAGTTGATAGATAGCCAGGACTGACCGGCACATTGGAATGTTGAAGGAAACCACATATGAAATTGTAAAACAGCTGATCAAGGTGTTCAAGCTTTGAGCAACCTGGTCTAGTGGGAGGTGTCCCTGCACATGGCAGGGGGGTTGGAATCAGTTGATCTCTAAGGTTCTTTCCAACCCAAACCAGTCTATGATTCTATGAAAAACCAACCTACTACTAAGCTTGTTTTCCCACCCATACCATGGTTTCCTAGCCATACCATGGCTGGTACCATGACAGAGGACTTATTCTGGTTGGAGAATGGAGGGGTTTAGTACTTTCTTAACTTGAAGATATAATGTCTAATAAATGTTGTCACAGCAGACCTCTCTGAAAAGTCTTTTTTTCCTTTGTATGTCATTCTTAATTCCTTTTGCTGGCTTAATCTGCAAATATCTACTTTAACATACCAAGCATTGCAGTTAACATATGTATTCATTTTTAAAGCAAAAATATAAGTTCTTTGCTTTGGGGTGCTCTGAAGTCGACATTATCTTCTGCCAGCACAGTTGATAAGCTCAGGGGTTCAAATCCTCATATTGTTCCTCCATTCTCACATAATTTCAAGAACAAATCAATAGTCAGAGAAAGTAAGGGCAATCAGTAAGAAGGAAATGGACTGTAGGTACCTTTTGTCAGAACAGGGATATGTGCCTGCAGCAGGAAGGGAGAAGATTTTGTATCTGATGAGAGAGACATCAAAAGATCCAGAGGCCTTAAAAGTTATACCTATTGCTAGGTAAGTCACTGAAGACAAAGGAAGGGAAAAAAATTAAGTTTTTACTAAGCTGCCAAGGGATTGTGTGGTTTTCCTCTCTTTTCAATAAGCCTTTCTAAGCTTTTCCACTTGTGATCCTTAGTCCTTACACTTCCTTCTACAGGTTTGGGGCGCTCTCTGTATACTGCAACATACATGTTGTAGTATACACTGAATAAATACACACCTTCTAAAGACACTGCTGTATGTTTTTTTGTGCAATTAGAGTAAATTATATTTAGTCTTTGAGTGACTTCAAATCGTGCCTCTCCCAAACCAGGCCTTAGTAGTATATACAAAGAGGTTTGTTGCGGCCCCAGAGACACGGACTCCGCTAAGTGGTGAAGCGAAGACATTTATTGTTTCACTTTTCCAGCATTTATAGTTTCTGTCCTTTGATCACATGTTCTGCTCTTTACACAGAGAGGTTACAAGTGGATGTCCATACACCTTTGGGAGCAATACAACTGGCTGCGTTTAAATGTTTATCCCACCTAGGCTAAGAAATAATACTATTTTGGTACATTAATGTCTGTTTGCTACATTTCACACCACACACACACACACACCATATAAGGACATTGTCTTACTGATCCCAAGGCCTCCTTCCCATCAATGCAAGAACACCTGCCAAGCTCTCGCTCAGCAGCACGTCTCCAACTTTCTCATTCTCCACAGTTTGTCATTAAAAAAATGCATAAGAACTGGTGAAATCTGAATATTTGCTGTGATCTCAGTTAGCAGGGTACGACAAATCAAAATTTATTTTTGACAGATGGAGCTTCTTGGCTTAACAAAAACAACATACTAATTATATTTAAAATAATACTATAACATTGGATATATATGTAAGTTAGTCTCAATTCAAAAGCAACAAAACAGAACATATTCGGCAATTATGTACTTAGACAGTACTTCATTTTCATTGCAATTTTGCATCTTGAGTGCACCTGACATTCTTATTTCCTAAAAAGAAAAAGATGAAAGACGAGAATATACCTTAAGCATAGTAGAGCCAGATTTCAGATTTTCTGGCAGTATTAAATTGGCACAGATCCATTGACAAAACAATGTCAATACATGACAGCAGTGTAAATCAGCTAAATAATTAAGATTTTGAAGTAAACAAAATAAAACACAATGTGATTTTCTAGTTTGCTATGGTTAACAAATTTTATAAAACTATCACTCCTGAGGCACAGCAGAAATGTTGACTAGCAACATCCTTTACATATTGGATTTTTAATTGATAGCTGCTGGGCATAAAATATGTGTAATTTTTCTTCCAAATTGCTAGTGTACTTTTACCATTATCATTAGAAATCTGTTATATAGCTTTGTAGCTTCCACAGAGTGGAAACAGATAAAGCAGGAAACATTGCATGTTACAGGATGGTTGAATTTAGTTTGCACCTTGTGAAACAATTCAATGCATTAGATTGGAACTAATTTTATATCATTTGATCTGGTGATTATGCAACATTTACAGTTCACAGTTCAACTTGTCAAATGATGAATACAACCACATTTTAATCTAACCAATTAGAAAACAGTGACATAGGAAAATTTTAATCACAGTTCATTAGGTCTTCAAATTCTATGAACAGTCTTGTGGAAATGCCAAGTTGCAACTTCAAAATAACCAACCTAGCAATCGCCTGAAGGCAAAAAAGTTGAATACAGAAGTATTCTTTCCTCCGAAAGCTCCTAAACCAAGATTTCCCAGCACTCAAATCAACACCATAAGACCTTTACTGTTTGGATAAAAGGGTATAGTTGAGCAGGAAGCTCTAGTACCAGCTGCAGAATTACATCCTGAACACAGAGAAGACTATAGGCTTACCCTTTGGACATGTAGAAACAAATGGGTTTGCTGTGCACCTCCTTAGCTACTTAATGAGACAAAACAGTCATCTCCTCAAGCAGAGGAAGTTCCCAAAAGATGGGAAGGAAAACAAAGAGAAATAAGTGGTTTTTAAAAGATCAAAGATCACTCTGAAGTGAAAATACAGAGCATGTAATATAGTACAATGGTTGTATAGATTAGACTATTAGTGGGAAATAAGCAGTGAAATATATTACAGAACTCATCCACTAAAAAATCACACATTTTGTTCTAAGAATATGTCATAGTTGTCTTATGAAGATGTCAATTCAAATAATATCTTGAATAATTAGGCTATTTAGGATTCAAATCTAACAGCATGGACTTGTTTCAAGTTCAGCATACTAAATAACTTGTACAAGTTCTCTGTGTTAGTCTTCGGATGATACACAAAACAACCTTGCAAAAGGTATGGTTACTTGTCCTCTGCCATCATAGTTAATGATACTGAAGAAAACAAAACTTTTTTTATTTCTCTGTCTAATGTATGTATCTACTTGACCTGTTGTTGTAGATTTATGGGGTTTTTTAAAGCCAGGTTTAAGGCAGAATGTGAGAGCCTGGATAGAACATGAAAGATATGATCAAAGACTAGTGATAACAAGCGTTCTGTCGGTTGAGAAAACTGACAAACTGAGAAAATATAGGAAGACCTGTTTTCCCAATAAGTGTTTTTGCATACTTGAAATAAAACTGTATTTCACAGAAGCTCTGATAAAGTTTCTAAGATAGTGTCTTAAATCTGTCAGGGAGTAAAGATTAGCATTCTTTAGGTAAGTTTCTCAGGTTATTTAATTGCCTAAGAAATTATGTGTTGAAACTTATTCAACACATATTTCCACTACTCTTCTATAAAAGCTGGATTTTCTTGTTCTTAGGTGCTTAAATAATAGCAAAGGTGATAAAGGTAGGAAGAGTTCTGTATTTTATAGAATGTGGGTGTCCTGGAACACAGACAGTCCTCCCTCTCTAGAATAAATCCTGTTAGGAATGGAGCAACGCTGTGGCATTTGCTCCAAAATTGAACATGAAGAGAACTACAGCAACACAAATTTCCTTGCTCCCACTTCTGACCCAGGCAGTAACATGGGCATGCGTTAAATTAGTATAATGTGTGGCAATCCTTTAAACCTGTTGTACTAGCATTGTTGTTGGAGCACTGCCCATCACTGAACTGAGATGCCAGTCTGGCAAAACAGGAAAGATCTGAGACTGCTGAAATTCCATGCAAGTGGTTTTGGGTCAGAAAATAAGATTATGCTCACAACTACAAATATGATACAGGCTAAAGAATATCTCTTACTAATCTCTGCATCAAGCTTCTTAGCTGGGCACTGAGCCTGCTTGAACTCCTGGTGACAACTGCAGGACTTTTTGAGCTGACCTAAATAGATCATTTTTGATGTTAGGCACTTAGGAGAATAAATGGGGATTTCACTGTGTTCTTGGGAGTGACAGTTTCTCATACAGTGGTTTGCATGCATTTTAGTTACTTTTGCAAGGTACCTTTAGGGGATAAGAGTTCCAGTGAATCAGCAGAACTTACTGCACCAGCAGAGCTTGCTCACAGCATCTGGGCACACTTCTGCAACTCAGCGCCTCAGAGAAAATGTAGTCCTCATTTACTGTGCCTGGCCAGTGGCCTAGTATAATCTGCAATCAATAAAACAATCAAAAAGAAGAAATGGTATGGGACAAATGTAATTTCTTTCCATACTGCAATAGTTTATAGTTAGTGATTGCTGCTATTTCTTCTGCTACATCTTTATTTTGAGGAAGTATTCATATCCAGTAAAATATTAATACATATGGCTTAGTTCCATTCTTAGGACTTCACAAACTTGACATAAAGACAGAAGATGCCCAGGAGGACATCTGCTCAACATCCTCTATTTATAAGCACAGCTTTGTCAGAAGACTCTCGCTTCTCTAGAGTACGTGCTGGAATTGATAAATGCAGGTTTTAAATTTTAAAAGTCCAAGAGCCTAACTCAAAAAAAAAAAAAAGTTACATGCCTTGTCTTGCCTGATTCTTCAGAGCTGGTTTTTTTTTTGTAAGGATTGCATATTCCTCATGACTAGTGCACCTTACATATTTCAATACGTGTACACATCCTAAATTAGTCTCCTTGGAAATCCTGTGGAAACTCATGGCTCCCTATATTTATCTGGAGCAAACTTGTGGCTAAGACCAAAGTGCCCAACATCAGGTCTATTTATACCAGCTTGTTTTAATCACCTTACTTACATGCCATTTCAGATGTTAGTTTCCCTATGAAATGACAGTCTTACCTGTCCTGTAAAAGTGACTTTTTATTTCATTGCCTGCAAAGAGTCCTAAGCTCCCAATGCAAGTACCTAAGATGGATACATAAACGTAGGTGATAATGATCTCAAATTCTGCCTTTAATAATGCAAGTTATTCCTTAGTGGGAATCTTTCTTCACATAGTTCCCTGGTGTTTTCACAGTCTTAGATACTTCTTTTAAACACCAGAGCAGTCTAAATATATCACTGGAGACAGATGTTTTCCATTCTACACATCCTCTGCAGGCTTTATTAAATTGTCTGTAAGTAAACAATAGGACTGAGCCTCCTAGTTGTGTCGTGCTTTTTCTTTGCTTGTTCTGATTGACATATCTTGGTGGTTATCTCCCTCAGTTAGGCGTGATTTGGGCAAATCCTGCAACACAGGGAATCCTGATGTGCTCCTCCACGTTTACTTTCCACTTGCTGTACACTATGGAAGCAATTTCAGGGCTGAGAATTCATATCCCAATATGCACAATGACTACTCTTTTCTCATATAGTAATTACAAAGCCTTTATGAGCATCATATTCCTGTTTTGTACAAAGTCCTAATTAAAATAAAAGCTTGCTGTTGGCTCATAACTGCCTTGTGATGTCCTTACATACCCATCAACTTACCTTCTGTATTTTGGCTTTATTTGCCCCTTCTTGCACATTTTACTTTGTCAATAGATGCCACTGGTAGCTTGCCAAATTGCTATTTGGAAATTGCATTTACATTTTCCAAATTATATGTTAGGTTTTTGTAATACCTTAAATAGACAAACATTTGAAGAAAGTCTCAGCAATATATTCTCGTAATTTCCTGCCTAGTGAGGTAATTTTGCCAAGTAAACTGGGAAAACACAAGGTTTTTGGATGCAAATCAGGTCTTTGCTATTTACATAGCCAAAGTCCTTGGTCCTCTCTTTCATGTAATGTCTGAAGTTATGCAGGCCTAAAAAAATAAAGACAAGACATTTCAGTGGAAATACACCTAATTCTAAGCATATTTCCAATGTAATGACATCTTGTATATGGAAGAAAGGGAAGGCTCATTTACCAATAGTAAGGATATTTTATCTATGCAAATCTATCTATACAAATTTTTCTTGTGAATTTACCAACTTTAATATATTTATAACCAGATGCAGTAAAGCCGTATCAATTATAGGAAGCCCTTACTAGGGCTGTAAGAATTCTGCTAGGAAATGTTAAAATGAGAAATCAAGAGTGTTGGTTCCTTATAATGAATGCAATCATTTATGCCCTGATTTGATACTACCAATAGTCACTAATAAGGAGGTCATTCAAGGTCAGAAAATTCAAAGATGATTTTCTTATTCTGCAGTCTATAAGACTCTCATTTTTGGATCAGGAAAACCATTTCTGACAGCTTGTCAGTCCAAATACTCGAGGTAAAGAAACTAAGTTTCTCTTTTATCATTTTGACAAGAAAATTATTTTCTGTTGTTCTCAAAGTCCTACTCTACTGAGTTGAAGAGCATAAAATGTGAAGATTATTACACTTTTCCCTAGCAGGACTTACTGTTCTCCTGCTCTCATACATATGTGATATGATCCTTAATAAGAGGAAATTGGAATATATAAATTATAAACCACATTTCTCTGTTTCTCTATAAGGGAGTGAAAGATTTCATGATGGGAAATAAGGGCTATTTCTTTGTCAAAACAAAATGTTCAGAGATAAACATCTTTATGTCACCTGCTCAGATGACTGCAGACACACTGATATTTTAAATGCATCATTATACATATGTCAGGATGTCTTTTCTCTCTTAAAACGTTTTCACTCAGTTTTATCTGCAGAAACTTTGAGCTTTGTGAATATGGATGAACATGAATCATCTACATACATGACTCATGGCTTGTGAAAGATTATATCACAGACACAGATGGATAATGGATCTGAATGAATAAGTGAAGTCAAACAAATAATGCAGAATTCTACAGTAAGCAGAACAGAGCCATATTGTTAATTGAAAAAGATGCTAGAAAATCTCAAAAAGTGGACCATTTCTGTGTGACCTTCGCTTCCTACTTCCTGTGCATTCCTCTCCTTTGGATTTTTTATCCTTGCTGCATTATACCACCAGTGCCACCAGCTGCTGTAGGAGAAGTCTGAAACCCAAATGATGCAATGAATCTCTTAGGGTTAGGACAAGTCAATGAAGCTGTTATGGCACATAGTTGTGCTTGCCTATAATTTGGCACAGGCTGGATGACACAATGAATTTCATTAATTAGAAATGCTTTGGTGTTCCTGCCTTTGCCATTTTCCCCAGTTTTGCATAGGATACAGTATGTTCTTTCTTATATGCTCTGCAATATAATTAGACCTGCTTTATAAGAGGTTATGATTGCATGTCGTTACAGTACCCCTTATTTCAGAAAGTCATTTGGAATATGCCTCTCCATGTAGTACCATTTAATGCCTGAGTGCTAATTGATGCTGACTGCGATGTTTCCTGTGTGAATTGATAGAGGAGCTCAAGAAGTACTTGAGCTGTGCAAGTCAGCCCTAAATAATACTCTTGATAAGTCAGGCAAACAAGATTTATGCCAGTTTCAGTAACTGTGATGTATGTCCAAATTTCATATTAAATTTGGCTGTCTACAGTCAGCAAATTCATCCTAATTGGAACTCTTTCTGGATTTGTATTACTATTAACAATCAGGTTCTGAAATCAGAATACATTCTGTTTCTTGTATGCAAACCAGCCATTTTCAATGGTAGAACAGCTTTAAATAAGGGTCAGCGAGATTCATTTAAACAGTATTAAAATACCGCTAAATATATCAGGTTTTTTAGCAGTCAAACTGAGTTTCTCAGAGAGAACTCATTTCATTTCCATCAGCTGCTGGCACAAATAGTGAAAAGACATCAAAGAAAAGATTAAAGCAGAAACTTTATCACTTTACAGAGTGGAACTACACTCTGTAGGTAGATTTATTAAAGACAAGTTAACATTTTCTACAGAAAATTTGTAAAAAAGTTCATAATAAACTAATTTAATTTTTTAGGACTTCCCCAAAGTTTAATTCAATGTATTCATGCCATCTTGAACTTTGGATTAGACTGGACACTCTACTTCAATACTGGCAGCCACAAGTTTAAGCCTCTTTTACATGATACTGTTCACTTGTGTCAAAGCAATACCTGCAGTCTATAACTATCTGTGACAGATTCTATAGAAACATAGTGTAAAAGAAAGTCTTGCTTCAGTATATTTAAAATACACACAAGTTTTTTCAAAATACGTTGAAATTAAAGGAAGGAACTTTTTATACTTCAACAGACAGTGGATGAGGCTCAGTAGGTTCGGCCTCACAACCCATAAATGTTCCTGTACCTTTGTGCCATTCTGATGGCACAGACATAGTGTCACAAACCGGCAAGGTAAGCAAGCCAGAGAAGAAAAGATCTGATAAGAAAGAGTAGATGCAAGGACTAAATATGAATAGAATTTACAGGGCAGAGGAATTTTTATGTTTATATGTAAATAATACAAATTAATGATAGCACCAGACTTAGCTACCTGTCCATTTGCTCCCAGTTAGTGAACATGCCTGTCACAAACTCACTGGACTTGTCTCGCACCTGTAAGGCACTGATCCCCTGCTGTCCTGTACACTGTGTAGAGACTTGTCCCAGTGCCAGCTGGCTTAAACTGTATTGGATTTGACGGATGAGCTTGATTTGCAGTAGCTCTTTCCAGACTGCCAAGGTATCTCTGATCTTTGTTGCAGCATATCTGGTCAGCAAAAGAGAAGCATCAGCAAGATACAACTTTCTTAGCAGACTTTTTAGCTGATGCTACATTTTAGAAAATGATATCTGTTATGTCTGGTTTCACTCAGATAACTGGTTCCTGATGCTTTCCTCAGCCCACAGACTCAATATCCTGTCATTTCTGGATGCCTGGAGCATAAAGGAAGGGAAAATCAGCTTTTTTTTTTTTCCCTGAATGGACTAGAAAATATTGTTTAATTGGATTTTTGGTGCAAAAGCAGCAAAGTTCAGTGACAATTCAGTCTAATATTAAAGCAAGATGAAGACCTTTTACAGACTTTACTTCTGGTCACGTTAGCTGTAGCATTATTTTGCTGAAGAATGGGAACAGAGACTGTTTTCTGAGCGTTTTTAAATTAAATTATAAAAGTACAGACTGCACTAGACACTGTACAAGAAAACAGCTTTGCACAGTCCAATGATCATAGAAAACACAGCTGTCCTGTTAAGAAAATTAAGAAAATCCTAGCAGATCTGCAGCGTGGTCAGTCCAGTGTATTATCAGGACATTGCAGTGCTGCATCTGAAAATTGATCATGCTTGCACTCAGCTAAGCAGTGAGGAGGAAGCAGAAGAGATTATTAGAAAGTCAGAAATCAAATTATATCTGTTCCCCTGTCTTCTAGTAATATAGCTCCAACACGAGACACAACGTTTTCCAGATTCCCGTTTCTCTCTAATTTTCTGTAATACTGACTCTTACTCTATAAAATAATAGGGACTGATACAATTTTTACTTCACTGACTATTAGGCTTCTGTGAATTACTTTTATTTCTTTCAGCATTGAATGACTTTGCAGTGTGCACACTAAGTAATAAAAGAAGTACTTTTATATATCAAACTCTTTGAAAGATCTTAGATTTGGATTTACTGTTATTTAAACATAATGATATGGAAATACAATTACTTAAAAAATATTTCTGCACCTCATTTTCATATCTTCTTAGTAAGCCAACCAAACATGTCATATTATACTTACTAAAATTATGTGTTCATTGGTAACATCTATAGTTAGCAAGTCCATTACTACTATTGCCTAAAACTACAGTGCTAAGTGCCAATGACAGATTTATTTCACAGAATAATACACCAGGGAATTACTCTAGTTCAGAAATATTCACTGGGAATTACTCTTCTTTTGTGCTGAAGGATTTAAATGCAGAAAGACTATGTAATATGAGGCATTAATGAAAAAGATTAGGCTGGTACTAACTAGGTAATGTCATAAGATGTGCTATACCAATATACTCCTCAAAGAAAGTATACATTTTCTTAATTTGAAACATACTATTTGGATTTAAAAGATAGAACTTATTCTAAGCCTTACAATGTTTGCAGTGTAGTGAACTTTTTCTGATTTTCCAACTAGATCACTTTTTAATGCTAGAATGAAACAAGCCAAATCAATGGATTCACAATGGGAAGACATGAATTTGTCTACAGATTTCTGGCATGAAGGGAAAATACAGCTACCAGAGACTTTTTTTCACTGGATAGTTTTCTGAAACTCACCATACATGCATGTGGAGCCTCTGTCTCCACTGAGATTTTATTATTGCTCTTAGAGATTTTTATGGCTTTTTAACTAAGAATAATATACCTTGTAAAAATACAACTGGAGAACCAGCAAGCACATTTGAATATATATGGTAAAATCTATATGGTCACTTTCTGAAATATTAATCTCTTCAAGTCTGTTGGGATAGCTGAAAGCAATGAGACAACTCAGTTTGCAACATGAACTATGTCTTTAGTTTTTTTCTAATATCAGGGGACATGGCACTATAAAAAAGTCAGATAGATATGCAATAAGAATGTTGAACTATTGCTTATTGTAATCAAATTCAAGGTCACCAAATACATAACTGAGTCTTATCCACAATTATCCAAGCAACTTGATTGGAGTTTTATTATTTACTGTTTGCTATTTATTAAAGAACACTTGTATGGTGGAAGGTTACCTCTGCTTTTTACATTTGTACTGTAGGATATGTTCCCTGTCTGGGAGATATTACAGCTTAACAGATGTCTCCCAGATGGTCATCTGATACAAAGTCATACACAGAAGTCAGGTCAGCAACTTTGAAAATAAAATCCAACTCACAGGAAATATTTATAGTTGATTCAGCATGCAGCAATATGACCTTTATAAATGTTTAAGGAAAAATGAGAAAAAAGTTTCATACTTAGAATAGAAAACTTTTGGCAAAAATATCAAGGAAACTTTTAGTTTGGCATTCCTGAGGCCTACCCAAAGTGAAAAAAGAAAGAAAAAAAATGTTTAACATACTTAGAATAACAAACTTTTTGGTAAAACTATTAGTGAAATATTTAGTTTGCTGTTTCTGAGGCCTATTCAATGTAAAATAAATACAAGAGAACTCATAAATATCATATTATGACATCTGCTCAAAACAGATGGTTTAAATGGATTGTAGAAAACTTATGAATTGGAAAAAAAATACATTATCTTTCACATTCTCTAAGTGCCTGCCCATACTTGTCCAATTATTTCTCTTAAAGCCATTCAAGCCATTTGGAGTTCTGACACACAATGACCTGTTATTTCTATCAATTAATAGCCAAAGAATCATCCTTCCTCGTGAGTGGAAGTAGAGGCTTACAGCATGAGTAGAGCATATGATTTGTCTGCTCAACTTTGATGGAAAACTGAAACAACTTCCAAGGGACAAATGATATTAGCCTGGAACAATTTATCTCAGAACAGCTCTGTCTGCTTTTTAACATGTAGACACCTCACAGACACACTCTGCAAACTCTATATTCAAAATGAAAATAAATATTAATGTTCATAGTTATCTATTTGAGGGGTTATTTGCAAAGCCTAACATTACGATCCCTAAAGCCAATGTAGAAAACTTACTAACTTGAAAGTGGTGTGCATTATCCCCAGAGGGGTTATACCTCTCTTCGAGGAGAGGGAAACTTGTTTTGTAGCAGAAGCATCTCAGGCACATGCCTAAAGTTAAACAATTCTGCTCTTGCTGGGTTAGCTTTCAGGCAGATGAGCAAGCAGAAACATCCAGCTCTATGGCCATATCAGCAGTCTGCCAACAGAGGAGAGAGCAGAATATGTGGCCTAGGGTGGAGGGAATGCCACTTCTGACCGCAGCATTGGTTAGCTTAATCTGATTATAACCTTTTATATATAGTCTGATATAACCCTTTTGTGCCAACCTGCCAAAACAATCATCCAAATTGCACTAGAGTACTTCCAGATAATAAACCGGAACTCTCCTTTCAAAATTAGAGATCTGGCCAGACTATTTGCTATAACATTTCCTTTACTTTGGATCCTTTGGATTGCATAGAAAGTTTGTGTTTCTCTCCTGGCAGTTGTGTGTCACTAATTTGTGTAGAATATTTCATTCACAGAACCAAAAGTATATGGTGACTTTATAGGTTTGAAAAGCTATTTAATGAAATTAAAATGTAGATTGTAAGTGATTTCCAAGTCTGATTCTAATATCAGTTTTCACAGTTTGTTATTCTGTAGACGGAACAGTTTCCCTCAGTCTTCTGTAACTTCTCTGGAGTCGTAACTTCTTACTGTGAGTAGTGAGCTGGTTTAAAGATATGTTTGCGCTGTAATGCAACACCTTGCTTGACTACAAAAGCCAGGTGGGCTGAATCTCAGGTGGGCACTCCCAGACCCTTGGAGAAAAAGTCTTAGGGCTTTCAATGCTTTTTAGATCTAGATTTCATTTAATCTTATTCTGGGTTTGAAATAATTTCCTTAACAAAATATTTGAATTACAGTGGCTGCTAAGGTGCTTTCAGTCATGTTACTTTACTCTTCTTTATCTGCATTTATAAAAGGGACTACAGGATTTCAGGCACAAGAGGCAGTTTCTCAGATTATCCTTTTGCATAAACTGCAGTGATCTACTTCTTAGGATATGGAAGAAGAATTTGTTTTGTTTCTGGTTTGGTTTTCATCGTTTTTTTGTCAAATATATAGTCTGTAAAGTCAAATATACAGGTTTCCATGGGGAGACCATCTGGGGTTTATGGCAGTCCCTAGTTCTGGAAGAACAGCACGTAGCACAGGCCAGATACCTGGGTTTGCCATGACTTTTACATTCTTTTTTACATTATTTTTTTCTTATAAAGATTGCAGAATAGAATAGGATGTTTCAGTTGGAAGGGACCTACAACAGTCATCTAGTCTAACCGCCTGACCTCTTAGAATTAAATAATCTGGTTTTACCATACAGACTCAAAAAACATTAAGAAATCTATTTACCCTAGATTTACACATTTCAGACCCAGATCCACTGTCATTACATGACCTCAGTGGGAATGCTGCCTGAGTGAGAAGTGAAGACTTCAGCTTTCAATGATACGCTTGTAATGAACACAAAGAAGAAACAAAAGAGAGCAGATGACTAAAACTTGCATTTGTATGTGGTTTCAGTTACTAATTCCATCTTCATTTCAATGGCATTTAATATATGGTCCATTTTTTAGGATGTTTTGAAGCATTCTTGCTGCATACCAAATTAATTTTAAATTGGCTAGAGTGGTACCCATTAATGCCTGATGTAAAAATTTGTTCTAAAATGGATTTTCATATCCTAAGGGCAGATGGTACATTTTAAATGTACATACAAATGTCAAGGTCAGTGTAGAGTTTTATTTATCACAGTCAGTTTGGAAAGTAGAACATGCTTTCCTGGAGGTGTTACAGCTTTTTGCAACCAAATTTTTGAATAGAATTTTACCTTTGCTGTTACAAGATTCTATCAAATAGAAAGGGAAAGAGAATAAGTAAGTTTATTTCTTAACAGCCGAAGTGTGATTCAGGAGCTTAGCTATGCTATGTCAATTTAAATTAATCTATTTTAGCAGAACTGTTGCTTGAAATTTAAAACATAGATTTTTTTTTTAAATCAAATTGAATAATCTTAAGGGTCATATTATTTTTTAATCTATTATAATTATTTGTACAGCATTCAATTATAAGCACAATGTATAAACAAAAAATGTAATATCAATTCCATTTTGCTACTGTAAATTGCAGCTTTTTTCAGATGGTCCACTTCAAGAACCCTTGAAATACTTGAACACACTGATTTCAGTATTCAAGTAGAAAATATCTTCTTCTGAATCAGAAAAATTTCCCTTGCACATAAAACATCTATTTAACACTGCCTGCCCAATACTTCTTCAATTTATGCAGATGACATAACGCTTCTGCAAAACTGGAGTCAGTCCAACATGTATCCACTCCAGCCTGTTCCTCAGTTCTACCTATTCTTGCCTCCACCAGGTATATTTAGGTAGACAGACCAGTGCTGTACTTAAGAATGTAAAGAGACATGTATTTTAGTGTGTTAAATGATCCATTTATCTCACAAGAAATAGTTTGAGAGTTACAGTTCAAGGTTCAAAATATGCTTCCAACTTGGGTATACTTTACAGTTCTAATCATTGCAGATGCCACACAACAGGAATATTTAACAGCTGTCAAACCCTCCATCCATTTACGAGTCTAACACATATGGTGTTGGTCTTGGTATTGGCCTTCAAGAGGGTACACAAACATAAAGAAAAGCTTGAAGAAGTTAGCAACTTGCAACTATTCACCAATGGTGACTGAAAACATTAACATGAGCTCTTGGTTATTGCAGTTTGACACAGAATGAAAAACCTAGTGATCTGCCTCTTAGACCACAAAATAAAGACATTTAACATAAAGTAGATTTACTGTAGTAAGTTCCAGAATTAAAAACTACAGAAAATTTAGGATTATACCTGTGTCAGGGGCCCTCATGAAGAAGTGGGATAAACCGCTGCAAGGAAAAATAAAAACAGCATAATTCCAGTACATACAGTTTTAGGGAAATAAACTATCTCGCAACTGAGTAGGCTGAAAAAAAATCATCTGAAGAAAAAGTGGATATAACTTGCTTCTAGAGTACAGGAAAAAAAAAAAAGCCAGAGGATGATTCCATCAGAGCAAGTCATATAAGAACAATATCAAAGATCTTTTATTCCTACTCCTCCCTTCCTTACCATGCCTCTTCTACTTCCCCCTTTGCCAATATTTTTACAAAATTTATTAGAAAAAATAGAAGTTAATAGGCAAAAAAGGAAATTAATGGATTTGCTGAATTTTTCCCTTCATGAAATTTCCTTCCAAAACTTCATAGATGATGTTTTTACCAAATTCAACTGCAGTTCATGAAAGGGCATGTAGAAAATACACAAGCAGCAGTTCATTGTCAGTAATGTCCTCTAGCCTATATTAAACTTTCCATTACTGCATAGTGTTTCAGCTAGTCACATCCATTAGTCAGCCTTAATTTTCACACTGTCACCACGTTCCCTTTAGAGAAGAAAGAACCTACTCTTTGTGTCAGAGCCCTCAAGGCACTAATAGGCTTTAATGGCCCTGACCAGCCTCAGCTGGAACTTCCACTCACATCCCCTGCCCATGGGGTAGCTCTTTTTAAGCTCAGTCTTGATCCTTTAGTGGCCTAAGACATATTGATGGAGGAGTATCTTGTGCTAATCATACCTATGCTTGGCTATTGAGCCCCCTGATTCAAGCTTTGACCTAGAAACTGACTTCCTGGCTTCACCTTGGACTACCTTGCTGCTGTGGATCTGCTTGGCAACCACTGGAACTGATCCTGAGTGTGGATTGACTCCCTCCCTTGGTCTTAGGCCTGCCTCATCCCAATGAACTTATGTCGTGATCTGGACTTTTGGCTGGGTATGGTGACCGTCTCTGGAGATGGCCTGCTTACTTTGCTCTGGGACTTGGGGGCTGGGTCTTGATTGTTGAGATGGGCTCTCTTATGGCCAGCTGCTAGCTTGCTTTCTCTCAGAGAGACACTAAACAGTGCTGTTCCTTGAAGCTTACTTCTGTGCAACTTGTCTCTAGTCTTAAGTATACTTTCTCACTATGCAGTAGTAAATAACTATCTTTCATTCTTAGGTTTTCTGCCCCTTTTTCTGTTCAGGTGATCAACTGACTCTTGGTTTGCCCTTCCTTTCATATTTTGCTTCTCAGGTTCTCACTAGGCCTCCTAGCTGTGGTTTCTACCCCTTTCTCAAATCCTTCTGACGCCTAGGAAATTCCTGTCAGTTGTCTCCAGTAGAACTACTTCATGCCTATCCTGGTGTTAAGGGCTTTAATGACTAGATCTTTCCTTAAATAAGTAAAGGGGACTTTCTCATAAAATACATCAGAATCATTTTACAGAATAATTGAAAAAAGGGAGAGAAAAATCTTGAGAGTTAGAAGGTAAGTAATAATTTAGTATAAACTCCTAGTGACATGTGAGAAAGGTCACTGCACTTGGAGGGGAAGGGGAGGGACAGGACATAAAATGCCAAGCTATATCTGAAATAGAATTTTAGGTGTAAAAACTCCAAGTTCTTCCTCTTAAAATTTGTATGTAAACTCTGTCTCAGCAAGCTTAATGTTGAATGAAGAGAAAGGAAAATGCCAACATGCTTTATTCTGGGCCAAGACTCTGGAATGAGTAATCAGCTGGAAGCATGTTCTGCAGTAAATATAGTGTTTGACAGACATGCTTCTTTCAGAGCAGACAAACTTCTTCCACTAACTGAAGCTTATGTGAAGTGTAAATAAGGATCTGCTGCTTTACGTCTTCCATCGGGGCTATAAAACCAGAAACATTACTAGTAGATTTTATGAAGCCCACACAGGCCTTGTTTGCCAAGTACCATGGTGTATTTTCCACGTTGCTGAACTGATTTGCAAACAAAAGGGAAAACATGTTTAGGAAAAACAAACAAACAAAACCAAACAACAAACCAAACCACACCACAATAACAAAAAAAAAACCCAAACAACAAAAAAGCCCAACTGAACCCGCCTCAAAACACTGCCAAACAAAAAAAGCCCCAATGACACCTGACTATGGCCGTACAGGGACAGCATGGGGCTTTGTCTCCATGCAGCTCTTGGAAGTAGTGGCTCTGAGCACCAAAAAAGCTTCCTTCTTGTCACAGTGGCAGCCCTCTCATGAAGAAAATAGCTTATTCCTCCCCCATGCCCACCCATGTTTGGGTTTGCATCTTTCTGATCCAGGTGTTTTGCTCAACATGAGATCATGTCATTTTCTTTAACTGGGTGAAAAGATTGAGAGTGCTAGATGGTGAGTACATACTCAGTACAAATTCTTTTTCTATGACAGAAATTAAATCACGGCAGACAGTGTCTTTACAGTTCCAAGCCTCTTTCCACTATCATTATAACTGTCAAAATAGCTGTTTTTATGACCTGATCCCAAGGCCGTGTTCAACAGGTTTCTTACCATTTATTTCACTGCTTCATTTCATTGCTGTCTCTCTATATTGGACACAAAGGTTACTTTAGTATTTAAAAAGGCAGTATGACCTTTCTTCCTCCTAAGTTCAGGAACTAAGAGTAGGACTTTACAGTGGTTCTCTAGGCCAGGGTATGCCATATACAAGTTCTCCTTCAATGTATAGTAAATTTAAATTGCAATTTTCCCAGTGGGTTTCAAGTCTGAACTGTATTGAATGCTTAGACCTCAATTGTGCCAGTAATTAGTGAGACTAACATGCTTATAGCTTATGCTTGAAGTGCTTTAGTTGAGGTAGAGTGCTCAGCACCGTACATGTAGAAGCTTTTAAAAGGCACTGAACAATACATGTTAATGTTTACTGCAGCTACTAGGCTTCAGTGAAAATGCATGGAATGATCATGGCCTAAGGTAGCCTGGTCTGAAAAGTATTAAACTTATAGGAAAAAAGTCTAGTAAATGATCTTTCACTTGAAGACCTCTGCCAGATCATTCTGAAAGCATACAGATAAAGGTATTGTGATAATTCACTGTGTAGATTTTTATCAGAGTTACACTAGAAAAATATTGTGCTGAATGTATAAAATGCTTTGTCAGCCCCACAACTTTTTCTAGCTTGTGTGCAAAAAGAGTGTTTGTCTCAAGGGGAGAATTAATATTTAAGTATTGTCCTATAAAGACCACTTGCTTTATAAAAGCCAGGGAAAAAAAAAGGATTTATGAGAGTGTGCTCTTGAAAGCCTTACAAAATAGTCATGTTCTTATTCAGTAGAATCATAATAATAATACACTAGATAAAACCCTCTAATTAGGGTACGACAAGGAGAAGAACCTAGGGAGAAGTACAGCCTTTTATAATCCTGCCTTAAATGAAGCAGAGCTGCAAGAGAACTTTTATAGGCACTCTGCACTGGAAAGAATTTAACTCCTAGTGAATATTCCTTATGTTTTGCAGTTTGGCTTAAGATAGTGTTCTCTCATTCTTCTCTGTTCCTCCTTTTAAATATGACCTGACTCCAATCTCTGACTGACTTTGGCACCAATGCATAAAGTAGAAGTGCTCATCTAATATTAATGACTGTTTGAGCTCTTCTACTTATCAGTGACAACGGGTGAAATTCACTGTATTCCCATATGAAATTTGTCATCCTCTTCTGTGATTTACACAAAGTCTTAGTGATAAGTGAGCTGTTGTAATTTAAGTCAATAAATCTCCAGATGACTTTTTAAAGTTATCAAGGAAAATCCTTTTTGCAGTAGGGAAGCTTCTTCTGACCAATGAAGTTCTGCCAGAGTAGAAGTGGATATGCCTGCTAGAGTTAAAAACAAAGGAAAAAGGTTGTGTCTTTAAAAAAAAAAAAATCATCAAATAAATCACTCTCTCAAACAAAATAGGAGTCTGTTACAACCCAAGACTCTTCAGGGACTGGGAAAAAAACCAGATTTATTTAAATGGAAATTCTGGTGATGAAGCCTTTTATATCAGTTTTATTCCTTACAGTTGTACACCAATAGTTTTAAGACCAGATAAAGTCCAGTTAGAATGCTGATATCCTTACTAATACAGAATACTCCTTGCCAGTCTTTTCTCAGTGGTTCCCAGGGATAGGACAAGAGGAAATGGGCACAAACTTGAATATAAGAAGTTCCGTCTAAACATGAGGAGGGTAGCAGAGCACTGGAACAGGCTGCCCAGAGACTTGGTGAAGTCTCTTCTGGAGACATTCAAAACCCACCTGGATGCTTTCCTGTGCAACCTGCTCTAAGTGGACCCCCTTTGGCAGGGGGGTTGGACTAGGTATCTCCAGGGGTCCCTTCCCACCCCATATCATTCTGTGAATAAACACCTCATGCAGTACCTGGCTATCAGTGGGACTGTTAGTAAAACAAGGATATAAATTGCCTGTTCATGGGGTGGAAAAAGAAAAACAAGTGGCTTTTAGTCTTTGCTCTAGGTCTCTTAGAAACTAAGACTGGCCTCCAGTGAAGCCTGAAGAAAGCCTTATGATCCTCTGTCATGCTGCCTTGTTAGAAGGTGTTACTGCATGCCCGCTGCAACTATGTAAGCATGCTCCATAGATTTGAAGTCCCTAACACTCATTCTAGTGGCATAGAATTTTCAACAAATGTTAATTGCAAATATTTCACTTAATGACTTTTATTCCATGTACTTGTTGTCTGTATAAGTATGTAATGACTTTTAGAAGGCAGTTTTAGATGCCTCTGCAGGTGCCAGTAAGCTTATACCTAGAAGCAAAATTAGTAATATCCTATATATTTAGCATAACCATTGCAACTTGGTGTCCTTTATATAAAATCTACCTTAAAGTAAATCAGTAAAAACACCAAAACAAGAGTTAGCATGCTTACGTGACAGGAGCTCAGTTTCAAGATAATTGTTAATGAGTTTGCATAAAGGAAGCTCACTTTTAAAATGGATGTTGAAGTACACCTCAACTCGGAGCCTGCTGTGACCATAACAATGTCATGGTGAGGCTGGCATTATAGTGCAATGTAGCCATTTCCCAGTTAGGCCCCAGCATGACGAGCAGATGCTACTTCAGTGAGGGCAAAATAGGCTTTATGTACTACTTATCTCTCAAAGAGTGTAATTTCCTTGCTTACATACTGAAAATAGGATCCAGACCTCTGACCAGCAGAAGTGTACTACATGCATGTCTAGAAGTCGGAGAGGCTGATATTAAGCTACTTCCAAACCTCTTTTATGTTGGACCTGAGAGGCGCTGCCCCAGCTTACGGTCTGTTCCGAATTGTATAACCTGTTTTCATTCCTGCACTGTCTGACATATGGGGATCACCTGACTGGAGCTGTGCCTTTAGCACTCCATGCAGGAGGCAGCTAGTTCAGCATGTATGCTTCGTCTGCTGCACTCAATTTAATCTTCTTGTAGTTAACATTCACTATAAGAAATGGAAGAATTACTGCAGAAAGTAAAAAGTTTGTAGGAGTTCATAGAAATGGCAAATGGTAAAATACAATTAGCTCCCATGAAAGCACACAGTTCTTTTGAAATCGCTTTGAGAAGATCATTTGCAAATTGGTGTCATCTTTGAAAGTCTAATGGAGCTTCTGGCTAAATGTGATCCAACAGTGAGGATCAAATCACTGCATTTTTTATTTTTTTTGTCACCCTTAATTCTAGTTGCAGTTAAGGCATAGAAAAATAAATTCTGAAACTGAAACCACTATTCTAACCAATTATGTAGGACAGATAAACGGAACAAAATATAAATCTGAATCAAATATCTTCTCAGTATACTTTCCATTTTTTTGCAAAAATCTTTACTCAAAGCAGTCCACATCTGCAACTATGGAGAATATATACATGCACAGCTTCTAGAGTCACATATTCTCAGTATTAGCAGACAGAGCTACTACTAGGATGTATGATCTACACGGATTTTTAGAAACCATAACTAGTCTATACACTATAACAGCTACAATGCATATAAGAACAAGAAAAAAAAAGTTTTTCATATATGAAAATGCTGCAGTGTTTTATAAAATGACAAAATAACAACAAAATGTTAACAGTACAGGAATATTTGACACTAAGAGTCACAGCATCATCTAGTGGTCAAATATGAAAAACAGAATTCTAAGTGAATATTATTTTGGTATTTTATTCAGACAGAAAAATTAAAAGCATAAAGAAAATGGCTACTGACGCTTCAGGTAACATTGCAGGCAAAGCCCAGGAAAGCAGTTACCTGATATAAGGCTTTTTAAAATATCTACTTTCTCTTTTCTTTTCACAGAAATGAAATTTGATAAAGCAACTAACAGAGGAGATACCATGTATTGTTATTTTTTTTTCTTTAACTGCATTCAGATTTACACTTAATGGAAATAAAACCCTCCAAAACATGTACAAGTCAAGTGAAATGACATTTAGCAATCATTTTGCAGTATCTTTGAGAGACATACAAATGTATGTTCACACTGTAACTAACAAAACGCAGCTCCTGTCCAAGCCTGAAGCTTCTGTAACACGTATATGTGATGCTAGTGGCAATAGCTACTGCCTTGTCAGGGATACTCCAGTCCTTCTGTGACTTTATTTCTAAGGCTATTTAGTTACACTATACTATTAATATGAAAAAAACTACCGAACTGCCACCATGAAAATAAAATTTTCCGCAGCAGTTTTGCCATTTACATCTCAAAGCTATTCCTGTGATTTTCTTCTTTCCTTATTAATTAAAACATTTTGTCCTGAGGCTTCTAGGGCTCTTACCAAACACCTTCCTAGACATGTCTAGTTCACAAGCAATTAGGCAGAAAAAATAACTTTTGAGAGCTGAATTTGAATAATATGTAATACCACCTATACCTCCAATATTTTTGATCTACAGAGCTCTTATTGCAATAATGACCTAGTGACACAGGATGTTACTCTGTAGGCCAGTAAATGCAGTATTGCCATTCCTAATCATGAGCCACAGGCTTTCACTGAGTTTGCAAAGCCTCAGGACTGAGGCATGTCAGACTCCCTCTGCTTGAATTCATCTAGACCTGTCCAGAGCTTTGTCTTAACTTGTTTACATGTAACATCATTTTTTCTTATCAGCTGGCTATGCCTAATTTCATTTACTTTTGTTTACCTCTGTACCGAAAAATAGATTTGACATATGCTGTAGTAACAAGTAGTCATTCTAAACAGAATGAAATATTTATAGCTCTAATCTAATGCAGGAATGCAGGGCTAGTATTACAGCAGAGGCCTTGAAATCAGTGAGGTGTATGGAGACATTCTTATCAACCTCTCAACTTGAATGCAAACATACATGTGCAGCTGTAGGACCTGGAGTGCTACGCAGTGTTTGTAACCTGTATTTTGAATCTATCAAGGAAAATCTCTCCTCAGAGAACCAAACAGTCCTGGCTGCACCTACGGTTCTGCAAGTTACAGATCAGCTGTGTCACATGGCATTTGAGAGTTACAATGGAACTCGTATTTTAGAATTATATTAATTTTTATTTGGCACGTGCTCCACGAATAAGGCTGAGTAGCTTAGAGTTTGATATGGCTCGATACAGAGGCTTCCACTGGTGATGAAGGTGTATGTGAGAACTATATGGCTTTTATTTTTCCATGGGGTGCTCGTGCTCTTCCACAAAGGAAAGATATTTACTTATGAACAAATTGATAGAATCTACTCTGCACCATGATCCAAGTTTTGCTTTTAAGGATGCAATTGTGGAAAAAGTGAAGTCCACACTCATACCATCCTAAAGAACAGCTAATGCCAAACAGGTTAATTTTTTTATATTTTGAGAAAATCCACATATCAGCATATGATTGGAATGCAAACAGTGTTATGTATAGCTTTGAATGTCTTTTGTTTCTTGTGCCAGACACTAAATATACAAATATTAAAGTCACTAGGCACTTTTAACATTGAAATAAGAGTAATGATATCACAAAATCCTATATGATGAATTTACTGTGATTCACAAGTACTAAATGTCCAATACTAGGCAGTCTTTGATTAAACTAAGTCTCCTTTGTTGACTTGTGAAATAAGGCAGAAAATACATCGATTAGAAAAACAGGATGAGAGTGAAAGAATATGAATTTTGACTAGTGCCAAATTTGTAACTCTGGAGAACTAACTCTGTAACTCTAGAGAACAGTCTTTCTGTGGATGCTATCATTCTAAAAGCCATTTGCTTGTTATACGTTCCTCTTTCTGAAGGAAACAAAAGATTCCCCCTCTGCCAGCTACTTTTTGTCACCTACAATCATTTCTCACATAGCTATAGATATCATTCCACATGGCAGGAGGGACAGTAAAAGGGGAAAATGCAGACTGGAATTGCCAGATCTTGTGATGTCAAACAGTTTACTGAAAGTAAAACATCAATTACCTCTGGAATGGCAGAAGTGACTGACATCAAGAATGACTCTTAATTTCAACATAAGGCAGCATGTCTGAAATTTCATAGCCCAATGATCTAGAATGAAGTTGTACTTGCATATAAAGTATTGCTTGTAGTTAGTGGAAAAAGTCACTAATTGTCTTACATAGGACTATAACACACATTAAGGCATTAGACCTGAACCTGATCCCCTCGGGGTAAAAAAAAAACAACAAAAAACCCCACCTTGGAACTCAACTTATGCAGACGTGTATTTTATGCTTTCACCTGAAAGGTTGCTGACCCTCGCTTTAAGATATGAAATACATCACCTTAGCATTAGATGTGTAACCTGAGAACTGACTTTGAAAACTGATCAAATGCTGCATGTAGTTCTTCCCCCCAACACACTGAGTGAAGGGTAATTTGCTTTGGTTTACAATTCACTGTTAAAATGTAGCACTTTATTATAAGAGGTGTTACACTCATTGGTTTCTAACTCCTATGCTGCAAGACATGCTTAAACATGCAGACACCTGTTACAAACATTTTTATTCAAATGAAGGCTTGGAGGAAAAGCAGCCAGAGCACAACTGCATTGGGAAAGGAAGGCAAAAGGCACCACCATTAATACTAACTCTGTGAGCTTTGTTTAAAAAGTAAAGAAATTATCAGAACTTGCTGCTGAGGCTTCTTAGTGTGCAGGGACAACTCTTTTCTTACTCTGATACCAGAATTCTAGTTGCCACACTCTGAATAATGTACAGAATATATAGAGAGTACCAAAAGAGTTTCATGTGTTTTATTAAAGGCAGAAAAAGAATCCAAGAAAAACAATTGTATAATTTGAAAAAAATAACTGAGGAAAGTATTTTTTTCTTCCCTTTAGTGAAGAGATTGTTTTCTTCAAAAAAGCCTTTTCTGACAGCCTCTCAAATTGTATTAAAAGCTCTGACTATTCTTCCTGGGGGAAGGAACTTGAATTAAGTTTATTTGGAGTTGCTGCTGTGGTAATCTGAAGAGATTTTTTCCTTGTGTCAATAATAGATTAATGCAAAACCAGAAGAGTCAGGAAATTTAATTTTAAAGTCTTTCTGTAGTGCTACCTCTAATATGCAATTTCATTAGTGGAAGAATGTGACCCTATTATACAGTGTTATTTATTCTGTGGATTGTGCAACCAGTTGGGGGGACCTTTCTGGTCCTAGCCATACAAGAGAGTTCCAAAATATTAGCTTGCAAGATAAACCAAACCATACTATCTTGAGTTTATCTTCATGCTAACACAGCTACTTGTCACCTCATTTGGAGCTTGCCTGTATCCATCCAACTGGAACATCTACTGGAGACAACAGAAGAAACCTAGAGGCATAATGAAAAAAAAAAAGATATAATAATGATAAAAGCAGAGTCTAGAAATCCCACACTGCAGCTTTTCTTCAACATTTAGCCTCTTTCTGGTCTCACTTAATCAGGATGATGATCTAACATTATCTTTGTGTATCTTAATTGCTCCAAGAAACAGTAGTATTGCTGCTCTCATAATAATGCTCACCTTTCCCTGTTTAAGGACGCAGATGAGTACTTTCCAAAAACTTGTGAGCCTGCTAGCTCATACCATCCAAAAGTAAACTCATCTATTACAACTGGACACATAAATATTTTTTAAAACTTTAAATAAATCAGTTAATTATTCTTCATGTCACTAATTTGCTGGTTTCATAAATAACTGTAAAGGACAGACTGAGTTTGACTTCTGTTACTTTGGACAACTGCATCTGCCCCTGGCCACTGCTGATTTGATGTGACTACTGGACAACTTTATGGGGTTGGTAATGAATTGTGTGCAAAACACCAGGGCATTCTGCAAAGCTGGCTTTCTTGATTTTTTAACATTGTGTTTCTTACCAACCCAATACATTTAACTGAGAATTTGAAATTTTGTCTTTATGAAGTTACCACATATTTATACAAACACAGTCACTTCCAACTGGATAAAAGGGGAGGAAAACAAAAATCACCAGGAGACTAATTAAGGAGTAGAAAGCTTGTCTGTGGAGGCTGTAGAATCTTCAACCCTAGACCTGGAGTGGGCTGGAGAAAGTCCAGTGTGATGGGGTTAGAATTCAGTGTTGACCATGCTTTGAGTAGAAGGCTGGACTAGACATCGCCACAAAAGGATCTCCTTCCTTTCTGACCTGAATGAATCTGTAGTTCTGACTCTTTACTTTTATTACTAAAACACTTACATTGAAATTTCTCAGTATAAGCAATGAACTCCTAAACCTAGAATTTCAACACAAAAACGTTATGCATTTGTGTTGAAGAATGCTATTGTTCAAGTATCTACAAATTTAATATCCTTGAAAGTAAAAAAAGAACATATTACTCATCTATTTTGAATGTGGGGATGAGGGGGACAGAAAGGAAAGGACAGATTTTTCTTTCTGAATCTTAGAAAAAAAAAGCCTGCATATTTTTATCACCTTGACTTGCATGACTCTGTTAAACGTCTGCTCTAGAGATGTTCAGCTTCAAAGGCCTGATACATATGGGTGATTAGACTCTAAAATAGTTTTTCTCTTTCTTTGAGGCGGGTTCTGTGCTCGCAAGGAGAGGTAGGCTGAACAGCCATGAGATATTAGAGTTGTTTCCAGTGAAATTGCTCTTGTGACTTCAGTGTTCAGCATCACTAGAACATATGTATTTTTCTCAGCCTACCCTGACCAGTAGTTTCATAGTTCTGAGAGGAAAACATATTTAAAGTTATATCATTATTTCACCATCTGCTGACCAACGTGCTGATTAGTCACTGGGATGTACTAGAGAGCTACAAGGCAAAGAGGGAAGCCTGGTTTGCCTACAAGTTTTATTGACCTGCTGCTTAAAAAGTTCTCCTATGTCATTACCCAGGAGTGAACTACAAGTCTGGCCAATTTAAACAGGATGCAGCAGCACAGCCACTGCAGATTTGCTTTTGCAATTCTGACTCTCCCATCTGCTACAGTTGCATGTTGACCAGCATATCCCAGGAATTCTTCTGGACTTCATACAAACCACAAGCCACACACAGGACTTACTAGGCCAGCCGGTATTCCTTTTAAAGTATCAACAGCCTCAGAAAAAACAGTACTGCTACTGTCATCAAGAGAGAAAATAAGCCACTTATTGTGTCGATTCTTCCACCTGTTTCCGAGTTCATAAATATTTTCTAGCTTATACTACTGACAGCAACAAAAACGCAGTAATGTAGATCCTGTAAGAACTTGCTGCTAAATTTCTGCTTTTCTCCTAGATCCCTTCTGAACACCCTGTGCTTCCCCAGTCTTTTTCCCCCAATTCCTTCCCCAACCCATCTGGATGAACTTGGACTGTCATCTGATCTACTCAGTGAGACCACTGTAACCACCCACAATGGCCAGATCTTTCCCAGATTGTTAGTGTTCAGTCATGAAATGAACATGGCCTATGACCTTCAGGTGTATGGTGCATACAGTGCCAGTTCCATCACAACTCTTCAAGGAAAACAAGCAGCCTTGAGGACTTTCTGAACTGAAGGCCTTACTTTTTCTGTTGAGAAAACCAGTAAACAATCATTCTCTATTTACCAGGTACACTGCACAGCCTACAAAACATGTTTTTTCTTAGCTGGCATCAGTGTACCCCAGACAGCAGTCCCTGAGCCTGGATCTCCCCCAGTGCTCTTGCTGCCCAGTGGCACACCAAGCCCTGCAGGTTCTGCAGTGACATCAAGCACTAAGGCTCAGTCTGACCCAGAGCCAGTGGCAGCAATGATCTGTGCAGGCAGTGCTTTTGCCAGCCGGCAACCGGCTCATTGGATATGGTAAGACTTGAGTCTTATGGAGTCTGGGGGTTCCCTCCTTCCCCCCCTAGTTTTGAGATCACAGCGTCTGGCCTCAGAAAAAGAGGCTGGTTCTGGATCAGTCTGTCTGGCATCAGTAGGAACCGGCCGGTAACTGCCTCTGTACTCACTACTCACGCTACAGAATACCCTCTCGTGTCCATAATTGCAACCTGTTGTAATTATGAACTACAGGTTCTAATTATGGCTGTGCTTCACCTACGCTGCTTGCCATGGCCAGATGCTTAACAGCTGCTATCCTGAGGCAACACATTAACATCTGTGCCAGAAAGATCTTAACACCTCAGTGTTCAGGTGAAGCGGCCGGAGGAAAACATAAGTCTCTTCAGCTAAAAGTTAATGAGAATGGTATTTTGAACACAATACAGCTTCTTAAAATTTAGTCTGAAGACAAGCTCTTATGGGAGGGGAAGAAGGGGGGGGTCATCTCCCTTTGAAGCATTATTTCAGATTTGACTAAGGTAGGTGTTGAATACCATGTGTCTAAGGCATCACCTGACAGAGACATGGCCCTGAAGAATGGCTCGCCACCAGCCCTCACGCCAAACCCGGCACCAGCCAGATCGCGGGGGCAGGCAGATCCCGGCGGCTGCCTTAGGCTGCTGCTCTGTGCGTGGCTCTGTGTGTCAGCACGCAGCTCAGAAGAACGTCAGGACTACCCGCTGCAGCTTTCCGCGGCACCCTCTTCAGCCCCTCAGCTGCCAGCGGACCCCAAAGCACGTCCCCAACTCGCCCCAGCGACCGCCTCAGCGGCTGCTTCCCGCCCTGCCCCGCCAGCGACAACCCGTCCCAGCGCCTCGCCGGTCTCGCGAGACTTGAGGCTCCTGCCGCCGCCTCAGCTCTCGCGCGATTTTCGCCCTTGCTTCCGCGTGTTCGCGGTTCCGCCGCGGCCGTGTGTGCTGCGATGGCGGCGCCGGGCTACGAGGAGGCGCGGGCGGCCGGCATGGGGTTGGGAGTCGGTCCGCCGCAGCCCGGCGTCCCGCCTCACCCCGGCGTGGCTCGGCGGCGGGGCCGGACGCTGCTGGTGCGGCACCTGCCGGCGGAGCTAACGGCGGCGGAGAAAGAGGATCTGCTGAAGCACTTCGGGGCCGTGTCTGTGCGCGTCCTGTCGGACCACGGGCTGCTGGTGAGGGCCGGGGCCTGAGGCGGGGGCGGGAGAGACCTGCTGCCTGCCGCCTCGGGTGGGTTGCCGCGCCTCAGGGGCGGGGAGCCGGCCGCAGGGAGGGGGCGAGGGTGGTTGCCGAGTCGGGTCTCTGCATTCTCCCCGCCCGGGCCGGAGCGGTGTCGGGAGGGCGCCGCGGGGCCGAGGCGGGGTGGTCGAGGGTCCCGTCTCCCCGCCGGCTGCAGGCCCCGTGTCCTTGCCCTCAGCTTTGACCTCGCTTGTCGTTAGGAATAAGGCATCGGAAAAGCAGAGCGGGAGTGTCAGTTGGAGGCGTAGGGATGCAGCTTCACAGGTCTGTCTCTTGAGATCTTTATTTTTTGTATTCCTGTATTCCTTTTGTATTACAAAAGCACAGGAGTTATCTGTCAGGTGGCAAACACTGGAGGGAATACACTGCTGTATTCCTGCAGCACTGCAGATAAATGACGTCTGCACCTTTTGTTGAGGTCATGCTTTTTTTTGACAGGGTCACAATTGACTTTGTGGTGATTTTTCTGATAATTGCTATTTTAACAGTGCTAATGTTTTGAGGTTTTAATGCCCAATCGTGTAGTGTCAAGATGAAGTAATACAGTGTGTTAAAATAAATTTAAGATGAATCATGTATTCTGCGAGAATTTGATCTAATTTGGAAAACTTAATTTTTTTTATACTTCAAAAGTGAATACATTTCCTTTTTTTGAAAAGAAGCTTAAACTTCTTTATCAATATGTGCTTGCTTGCAATTTAGGATACCTTTTGCTCACTAGAAAAAAAAATACTGTTTTCTTGTATTTCTCAAACTGCTGAGTTCCTGTCTTAATTTTTGAATGCCAGAGGTGCTAGTCCTAAATTCTTTTAAAAAATTCCATTAGTCCTTCATCTTTGCCCCACATAGGAGTTAAATGACTACTATTTGGAAGCTTTCAAATATGTAAACTTGAATTTACAAATTACTTGTGGGTATATGTTTGGCATGTAATTTCTTAGCTTTTTTACTGGAATTCTGTATGATTTTTTTTTTTCTAGAAACATACTGCATTTGCTACTTTTCCCAGTGAAAATGCAGCTGTGAAGGTTTGTATTGAGTTTGTTATTGAATATTTTAGCAAAGCACTCCTCTAAGTTGCCTTTTGGGCTCTAAAATGTTTTACAGGTCAACTAGTACTCGGTGTCAGAAAAAAACAGCAAAGGAATGTAACGTTAGAGTTCTGTTTCAGGAGAATTTAGAAAGATTTTATAAAATTAACATTTCTGTAGAGTCATAAGTGGGTTGGAATGGTCTTGTAGAAGGCTTCTGATCTAACCTTATTTAGAGCATGGCAAAGTTACATAAGTTGAGAGTGATCAGGGCCTTGTTGAGTTTATGTTTGCATTTATATATAAACTAAAAACTAAACATAATTTACCTGTCTCCAGCATAATTGCATATTTGCCATAAAATTCAAACATAGTGGTGTAAACAATTCAAGACTGCTTAAAATGCCCAACTATGATAAGAACAAGAAAACTCCCGTGTTAATAGGGGACATGGATGCCAAAAAGGTAATACTAATAATGCTTTTTAAATATGAATCTGGCAAAAAGCCTGTGTCCTTGTTATTCCATGTTATGCCTTGGGGTTTTTTTGGTGTTACTTTTATTTTTTTTAGGCCATGCTGTAAAGTACTACTTTAAAAAGTTACAAAGATGACCTGATGTGAATAATAGTGAATTTAGGTTGCTTTATTGGGATCTGGACTTGCAGAATGTTAAAGCTTCCTAGTGTGACTGTTAAGAACCTTGGTTTTAAAATTCTTGGCTATTACTAGTGGACTTCAGCCTGTTTGTAGTTCATGAGCAAGAGATTGGTTACTTGAAATTGCAGAGATTTATTAGGTTATGTGATAAGTATCATTGTAATGGCTGCAGTCTTGCTACTGTGTTCAGGTGACCTAGATCTCTGCAGTGGTTCTAGTTGTGCAACCTCATCTTTTTCCTTCCTGCTAGCAGGAAAGAGCCTGCTAAAAGCAGGACTTTGAATGCAGGAACAGTGCAGGACTCCCTGTGTCTGTACTGGCACACACTTAGCTTAAAGCATGTGGGACTGCATAGTTCTTGGTTACAACCCTAGCTTTGGTTGGCTAGTTTGACAACCAAAGAAAAAACAGTTATGTTTTGAAATAATTCTGATTGTCTTCCTATTCCCTTTCTTTCTTTATTATAATTATTTGAAGGCTTTGTCAAGACTGCATCAGCTGAAACTTTTAGGTCACACCTTAGTTGTTGAGTTTGCGAAGGAGCAAGATAGTGTGCAGGTACTTAGCCAGCCTTCTGTATCAGAGAATTGTAAAAGGTATGTACATAATAATTCAGTTTCTATGTTTGTGGTCAAGGAAAAGAAATTCCTTATTCATGATACTTAAGTAGTACTGTTAAGTCAAAAGCTAAATCATAACTATTTAACATTGTTTCATTCAGTATCATCTTACAGTAATTCCCATCTATGTTCTATAGTTATTAATACTTTTAATCAGCAGATGGTCCTGTTTTCCCTCATTTACAGAGCAAGATTCCAGTCTGTGTAAGCTGACCTCTGTGTTGCACAGGTTCCCTGTTTTTTTAAAAAACTCTTCAATTTTTTTTGATTGTCAGGATTCTAATTTTCTTTTGCTATTAAACAACTCATGCAATGCTTTCCTGATGTTTCTCTCTAATCTGAGAGGTAGGCAGAATTGACACCTGCTGGCATAACTGTATAGGACTATACTATTATAGCCACTGGTTTCTAGGCTGGAGCTGATTTGCATTTATCTAGTTTGATACATGAGCAGAACAAACAAAACTGTCCAAGTCTTTCTTCAAAAGAATATGTGATATTAAAAAAAAACCTAAAAAACCCAAAACTCTAATGAATCCTAATGCTAGTGTGACTAGGAACTGTGATAATTTGGGTTTCAATTGTCTGTCAAGTACTTAGTTAAAAAAATAAGTTACAGAGTTAGGCTTTCAAGTTTAACTGTGTGATATGTAACTAAGTGATAGAAGCTATGTGATAGTGCTTGAGGTTTTAAGTTGTTTATAGAGGTTTTATAGGTATTTATAAGGTATTTACAGAGGTTTTAAGTTATTTATTCCACTCTCTGTATAAGAACAAATCAATATTTAATGTATTTGATTTTATACAGTCTCTGAACAGAGAGCATCCTGAAATAATTTTCTTTTCCTGTGAGTAGATTTAAGTCAGAAATATTTAGATATAGGAAAATTTACTTAAATCTGCCTAAATCTTTATTTATGTAGGCCTTAGAAGGCTTGCAACTATAAGTATCCACATGTATTAATCCTTAAGAATTAATAATGTCTGTAGTAATGCCATTGATGAAAGATGTTAAAAAGAACTATACTAACCTACTTCTTATATTTTTAATATATGAGATTAAATATGTTTCATACATAATATAGTCTCTTAAATTTTGCCTCATTTTAATTAATGCTAAATTACTTTTCAGCTCAGAACAACCAGTGAAAGAAGAAGAGAAGAAAGAACCAAACTGTGTTAAAATAGAGGATGGAATTGCACCCAACCATGGGTTGGTGTTTTTTTCCTTCATATTTTATTCTGTTACAGTTTATTTTGAAATAAAAGTTATACGGCATTGAACAAGAGAGGATTTGGTATGCTGCATTCTCTTGTTTGTTTTATAGTATGCTACTGTCCCACATGCAGAGCTGTAGGAAATGTCATAAAGATGAAATTCTTCAAGTTTAGAACCTCACAGTTGAGTAGCAACTTGTGCTTTGAGCTATGAGGTTGCAGATTGCATCATAATAGCCTTCTAGTGTGATGCTTTCTCAGGAAGACTGGGAGGTCTGGGTAGTTTGTCCTTTTGTTCTCTCTTTCTCCATTTGCATTTTTGCATACACAAAAAATATATTTCTTTGGGGGCTAATAAATCCAGCAATGTGAGCACTGAGTTTGTGATGTTTGTACAGCATACTATGCTGTGCTTTTAGTTTTGGACATGTCAATTGTTTCTTTGTACTTAAGGCTTTCTCTGTGTGTTGATAGTTTCATTGTGCCCGAGCCCAGTAAGTCTGTCATGCATTAGGGCTCTGCTCCCTGGTGTTAAAGACATAATGTAAGTGGCCCAAAACTGTTCTAGGGAAATTACAATTAACTATATTTTAACTAATAAACTATAATTAATAGTTAAACCTCTAGTAATCATTAATTGTTATCATTCATTATGTGATGATAGTGCTAAGATTCCTTGTTTTTAATCTTTTTTTCCTCAGCCTCACGTTTCCTATCAATTCTTGTCTCAAATATTTGTATCCACCACCTTCAAGTACAATTCTAGCAAACATAGCAAATGCCTTGGCAAGTGTGCCCAAATTTTATGTGCAGGTAAGTAAAAGTATAAAAATAAAAATATCTCTTTTTTCCTCTTTTAATTATCCACGGAAATATTTTTTTCCATAGTAAATATTAAATTAATTTTCCTGTGATAGTGTTAACCAACATTAATTTTTTACTATCTTAAGATAATAAGATTTAATTGACCAGAAGTAAATGTTACTTCTTTGACACTGAAGACTTAACTGGATATTATCTTCCAAATTAGATGTGACTTGAGTACTTAGAATTTCATCCTGAGGTGATGCTCTACTTTTTGATTAGCCTTTTTAGGGTGTTGCTCATATTTACCATTAGTGTTGGATCTCAAGCCCAGGCTTTCACATTGGTCAATAACCAGTGAAGTTGTCTCTTCATTAAACCGTTGCTGATTTATGCCTGTTAGAAGTTATCCACTCTAATACCTAGCAAGGAACTATTTTAATTTATTTATTTAAAGGAAATCTTACTTTTCTTGAATCGTTCCAGGTACTTCATCTTATGAATAAAATGAATCTTCCCCCACCTTTTGGACCAATTACTGCTCGCCCTCCCATGGTAACTTTTTTTTATTGTATGTTTTAAGTACTGTAAAATGGATTCACAATTTAAAATGTTAGCAAGGTGGTAGGAGATCCAAGTTCAAATTTCTAAAAGTTACAGAAATCTCTAGACGATAGCAAATACTGCTGCATTTCCTTGGCCAAGATGTGCATATTAATCCTCTGAAGAAATCCTTTTATCTATGCTTAGAACAAAGAGTTATACATGTATGACAGTAGCATTGGAATATTTCAAACTGTTGAGTATAAAAAAAAAAAACAACAAACCGATACTGGAAATAAAGAATACAGTCAGCCTGATGAATTAGGAAGATGTGCTGAGTTCTTTGATCCATGTGTTCCCTTGGAGTTCTCATTAGATTCAGATTGTTAGTGAGATTGCACAATGCTTTTGGATTTAACTTGCTCTGTCTCCATGATGTTTTCTAAAGAGAGGCAGATGTTTTTTAAAACTGACAGAGGCTTAGGGGGAGCTGTTTCTGAAGTCAAACAAAAATACTGGCTTTGTGGTCTCGGTTCTCTGTTGCTGTGGTAGAGTAGTTTGTCTGCCCGTGGAAGATAGAGCAAGTGAGAACTTGCATTAATAGTCTTGCATTAGTTAAAAAATTAGTAAGGTTGAGGGGCCAGTCCCTGAAATTCCTAGAGCAGTTTCTAAAGGGTACAAACTATTTCTAATGCCAGAAGACATCAGTGCCTTTTGGAAATGATGGTACATAAAAGTACCATCAGTACAGTAAGTATAGTAAGATTGTTACTGCAGTTGGCTGGAGATGATTTTGTACATTGGGAATTCTTTATGTGTGTTTTTTGAAATCTTAATGAAAAAACTGATGCTTTTTATTAAATCCTTATTCCTTACAGAAGTAAAAATACAGCTTTGATACATGGTGTACTGTTCAGTGTAGAAACTGAGATGGCTTGGAAGTGTAGACCTCTTCCCATATGACCACATTTCTTCCAGGGAAGTCCTTAAACCTGAGTGCAAAGTAAAAACCCAGTTTTAGAATTAAAAGAATGAAAACATTCACGGTTACGCTTCAGAAAGCAGGAAATCGTTTTCTTGCGGAAAATTTTAATTAGTAATGTAGTTTATTAAAATAGATTTCTATAAACATGGTTTAAAAATGCTCCCAATTTGTTGTTTTGACTGTTTTTGTTATGTAAAGGAAAATCAAGATGCATTGTTTTAACTTTTTTCCTGTAATTAGTATGAAGAGTATTTACCAGTGCCTGTGCCACCTCCCCCAATCCCACCTCTGCCTCCTGAAGAGCCTCCTTTGCCTGAAGAGGAAGAAGAGCAACCATCTAGCGAAGATGAATCAGAATATGAAAGTGATAATGAGGAGGAAAAGGAGAGGTAGGATTTTACAGTCGTTTACAAGCTTCTTGTCTCTTTTAAAGGGGTGTTCTTACTTTTCTAGCTTCTAGTTCAGCAAATAGCACTGTTAAAATTTGCAGTACATAGATAATCTTTCCAGATGCTTAAGGAAGCTCCAGAGCAACTTGAAAACAGGGCAGTGCTGTTTTGAATTGCATTAAGAGAAGGAAAATGGCCAAATGGTATGCAATTTACCATTTGTTTCCATGTCCACAAAACCTCAGAATGAAGAGCTAGTGGAGATAGAAGGAAGCAATAATTTATTTGTTTTCTGGATTCTTCATTTTTCCTCATCTTAATTGAGTAAGCTACTTAGCCTGAATCACATTACATCAGTGCCTATTGCCAGAAATAATATTAATGGGAGTTAATGGTTGCTGAGTATTCTCTTGCAGTTTTGGGACTGAATTGTATCATAGCTGTTTTGTTTTTTTTAAATCTTTAATACTAAATGAAAAGGCAATTTTCTTTATTTGCTGTTTAAACTGAAAAGCAAATCAGAAAGTTCCTATGCTGTATTCAGAAAAATACATGCATTTGGAAAAAGGCAGTCCAGTTGAGTGGAAATAGTATAAGAAGAGGTTCTGCTTGATGCTTCTCAGCGTTTCTGCAGCTTTGGTGTCTTAATTAGGTGCATGCTTGGGAAGGAAGGGACATCATTTAACTCATTACAATTTTGACCGGTCACCTAAGTGCTCTCCCTGTGTTTATCAATTTCCTATGTGTTACAGTTTATTGCTGTAGTCTCAGTTGTAAGGTAGCTAGATTTATAATCATATTCTGATAAATTTTATTTCAAGGGCTTTCAGGAAGGGGGAAGGGTTTTCGAAAATCAGTATTTTCAAATTAACTATAAACCACACCGGCTCTTTTTTAACTTTTGTTTTTAATAGAATGACCAAGTTGATGGAATTAGCAACCCTTCAGCCTAAAAGGCCAATAAGCACAAAGAGGCGTAGTGTTAGAAAAAAGCAAAGAATCAAAGACTTACTGAATGTTCCTGTGTGTACTCCCCACAGGTTTGTATTATTTTATTTGTATAAAAAAGGGGTTTTGCACTTTTTCGGAAGATTAATCCTTTTACTAAATGATGTTCTCTGTATCATGTTTGCTTTAGTATTGCTATTTGAAAACAAGCATTCTTCACTGATATGTAAATTTGGTAGTAAAGTTGGTCTGTTATTGCTCTAAAGGTCCAAATTTTCATGTAATTTGAACTTGAGTCTGCTCAACAACCTTAATCTGTAAAGTGTGCCTGATTCAAGCTTTGTGCTTCTCCTGCTATCAAACTAATCAGAATTCCTTTTTCATTAAAAGGAAAAAAATATTCTATCACAGCCCTGACTGAGGCAAGATGAGTTTATTGTTTGGCATACTTCTTAAAATAAAAATTTAAAATAATTAAAAAAATGGATGATACTGGAAGATTAAAAGCCGATTTGGTTTTAAATAATTTTGGATTTTGAAACTGCGGTACTATGGCACAGTAGACACCAGTGTAGTATTTCTATATAGTGATGATCAATAGTGAATGCATTTTTATTAATAGTGTCGCCTTCTTCCAAGTGATTTGTTATATTTAAAAAAAAAAGGGTATATTTTCTATGGTATGTGAGAGCAGCAGCAAGGCCAGTTACTTTTTGTATTTACATTACTAATAGATTTTTTCATAAGTGCCTGTCTGTACTGTAATGTGGTATGTAATTCTTGCTCTCACTGCCAGCCATACCTACAGTACTATATTGGGTGAAATTTCTGAAATTGAGAACTCGTGTATTTGTGATAAATAACAACATAAAATCTATCTGGAAGAAATCTTGTATTTGGCTATACATTCATCAGTGTCTGACTCTTTAGTTAACACGTTGTTGTTTTAAACAGTAATTTGCACCCTACGCTGTCACCTTCAGATGTCTTTGAGCAGCCACAGCACGTAGGTCATAAGAAAATAGAGTTCCATATTACTACTGACATCCCAGCTGTTGTTCAGATAAACTCAGAAAAAAAAGGACAAAACGGTAAGAGTACTTCAAATGTATTTAATATTAAATTCATGTGGTTTCAGTGTGTAGAAGGCTGCTGAAATTTAGCCCAGGGAATTCTTTCATCCTTTTGTTTTAGATCTTTCATAAATAGTATACATCAGGGTTTGTTTAAGAACACCAACTCCTACCTTGTCACAGAACTCTGTGCTTTGGTTGGTAAAGGATCTAGAGGATTATAAAGGTCTCTTTCTCTCCTATGTGCTCTGTGTGTTTATGGTGAATTGCACTCTCTTTTAAATGTTAAGGTGCTTTTAGAAAATATGTTACAAATGCATTCTCAGTATTATATAGTGTAATTGAATATATCGGGCTCATTTAGAATTTTCCTCTTCCATCTCTTCGAGAGTAGCATTCAAGTGGTTGCCAGCTCCTCTGTGATGCACTGATTATCTGCTATAAAAATGCTGGGCGATAACAGCAATGAGGTGTGATGGTTTCTTATAGGGTCAGTCTATGTGTCTTGGTACTTTACAGTAATACACAGTTTCTTTGAATGAAAATTAGATAAACCATTAAAATGGATACAGACTTGAGCAGCGAGGCTAGTTTAACTGGCATATGCCATGGCTTTTATTTGTAGTGCAGTTGATTTTATAGGACCATATAGAGCTGGTGTGTTTGTCAAACCAGGGATTAGGACATATTTCTTCAAGGATCTGTTTAAATTTCTTTACCAAGTCTAATATATTAAAATGGTACTGGAAGGAGTATACTTTTTTGCTCGCTTTTGATCCTTTTGTGAATAAATATACAAGCCACTTATATAGCATGTTGAAATTTCAGACCTTTATGCAACCACAGAAGAAATCAATAATACAGGCTTTGGAAGGATTTTCCCAGCTCCAATCTCAAATGATAAAATGGAAACCGAAGAGGAGGAGGATGAAATACCATCAGAATTTATTTCTCGAAGGGATCTAGAAAAAAACAGACTTTCTAAAGAAGGTATAAGTGTGAGAATAAATTACCTAATAGTAGCTCTTTGATTTGTTGCAACAAATAGTTTAAATAAGTTTCCTTTATTAATTGATCTTATATTAAATTTGGTTATTTTATACTGAAAAAAATGCAAAATAATTAAATGACCTAAAACATTGTCTGTTTTTCTGTCTTCAAGAAATGGAAAAATTTTCTGTTTTCAAAAACTATGAGCCAGGTGATCCAAATTGCAGGATATATGTGAAGAATTTAGCTAAACAAGTTCAAGAAAAGGTAGGTAGACAAGCAAATTAAATATTTATTAAAAGGGTTTTTTATCAGCTTTCCTCTTATACCTACCCTTTAATTTCAGGATCTCAAGTTCATTTTTGGAAGATATGTTGACTTCCAGTCAGAAGTAGAACGAAATATGTAAGTTAATTTGATACTTGGTTAAAAATAAGCCTTTTATGTTAATGTCTATAATATTGGTGAAAACTTTGACTTAAAAACTAGTCATCTTTTTTCTTTATGCTTCTGTATAATGAAAAAATGTCTTTCGTCTGAAAATCTTCGTTTATCACAAGGACAGAAAGAGAATTACTTTTTTGAAGTGTCTGAAGACCCAGCTATTTTGCCTGTATATTGTGACCAAACTTATTGTTTATTGGCTGAGACACACTCAGTCATCAACACTGTTAATTCTGTATATCTGATTGTTTTGCATATGTCATTTACTACTTTTGCACACCAATTTGCCATCCTGTGGTCTAACCACTTTTTACTAAGTGCTTTCCCCAGGCAAAGTGATCTCCAGTGACATAATTCCTGCTTGTAGGCTCTCCTCCTATTTCTGCATTTTCTCCAATTTGAAGTGTGATCATTATATTTGTGCTATGAAATATGAAAGTGCGGTTAAACATAATTCAAAATTCTCAATCTTGCCTGTAGGTTTGATATACGTTTGATGAAAGAAGGTCGTATGAAGGGACAGGCTTTCATTGGACTTCCTAATGAAAAAGCAGCTGCTAAAGCCTTAAAAGAAGCAAATGGATATGTCTTATTTGAAAAACCCATGGTGGTTGTATCTTTTTCCTCAAACATTTACGTTATATTCTTTGTAATCTCTCTGTCAATCTCTAGTTTTATTGTTCTATGGAAAGAGGATATAGTTTAAGAAAGTCAGCCAGCATAGCATAGTGTTAATTTTATAACTGAAAAACATAGAGGCACCCCTTCTAAAATAAGAGAGGAAACATGCTTTATTTAAGACAATAAAAATTACTTTTCTAGTCTTAGCTCTTTAGTCCTGCAAACTCCATGCAAGATACAATTTAGTTTGTATGACCATTCTGTTTAAATTAAGCAGGATTTTTGACTTGGTTAAGCTGGTGTTTGCAGAATCAAGAACATAAATGTTTCTATCAGGATCAGTAGTCTCTAGACTGTTTCTCCCACTGGAACTGTCAGTTATTGTGAGGCACACATGTTGAGATTTCTGCACTTCCTGATTGCATTGCCCTGGTTTTTGTCTGTAAGTTTTAAATCTCTTCCTGCCTTTCTTATTTTTCACTAAAACATTTTATAGTTTTTCCTTTTCTTTGTACTCTTTTTCATTTTAACTTGTTTCCTCCCAGATACCCACTGAGACATCAAAGTTATAGAATTACCCTCCTGGGATGAAGGCTTAAATATCAAGCATTTGTCATGCTGTTATTGTTCTGTTTGCACCTAACCTGTTCCTGGATAGCTCTCCTTATTTACTTGGTATTGTAAAAGCTTGAGCAGGCTCTCTTAAAAATCTTCTTGTACTGCAGATCAGTGAGATCCTAATCTTTGACTAATGGACACTATTATTATAATATTTAATACTGTAACAGAGTTGATTCACAGGTAAAGGCTGCTTCTTAAACTGTCTTTTGCTGAAATAATACTTCTTTTTTGATTATTGGTTGGCTTCTATTTATCATTGACACTTGTAGTCCTTAACAGAATCTCAGCAATTTGCTCGTTCAGCTAGACCAAAACAGGATGCCAATGAAGGGAAAAGAAAAAAGTAGAACATTGCACAAGGTATGGATTCGCTGCCTGAAAATAAAAATTAACAAATAGGTTGGGGTTTTTTTTCATTTGTTTTGTTGGATTTTGTTTGGTTTTATTTATTATCTTTTCATTATCTGCTTTAGAAATAGTGATGGTGGAGGGGGATTGGGCCACACCATTTTCTTTAAAATCTGCAGTTATATCAGAAAACCAGAATGCAAGTTATATGGTTGGTATAAGTTTAAAATGTTACTTCTTCCTCTGTTAGAAATGGAGACTGCCATTTCCCTAATCCTCATATCCTAGAGTAGTTGTCAGTTTCTCTGATCCTTAATCTGGGGAGCTGGGTAGAATTCTCTGTGGAATCTTACCGTTGCCTTTTAGTAACCTTTTGGGGTTTTGGCTTTGAAGACAATTGCCTTTCTTCTTTCCTTTCCATCCCTGTAAAAGGATCCTGAAGAACTGTTTCCAGTCATGAACTCAATTCTGCTAGCTCTGTAAAGGTCCTTTCGCTTTCCTAACTTCAGAAAGTTAGCACTTGGTACTGCAGCAGCATCCTTTAAACTTGCCTGCTTTAAGAAAAGGATACTGTGTCAGAAAGTGCTATTTAGTGTTGCATTGATCAAGGCATACTTTATGGAATGCACAGGTCCTCATTTTGGGTGGTGTTGTCTGCAATTGATGGGAAAGTAACTTTTAGCAGAAAGTAGTCACTATTTAACTTTATTTCCTACAATATAGCTTTACTGCTTACTCTATTTGCTTTATATGAGAGTAGCTCAAGCAAAATCAGCTCTAATTTAACTATGAAAGTCTTAATGGCCTAAAAACATTTGAGTAGTGAACTGTCTCAAATTGGCACATGAAGTAACTGGTGCAAGATTTGGAAGCACTTACTTCTCAATCTGCACCCTCTGACAGGTGAACTAGCTCAAATTTAAAGGATTGTTTAACTTAATTACAGATTTCAGTTGGACTTCCTCCCAAGACCAAGTGAACTGAAAGATTAGGCTGAAGGCTCCTGAAATTTTGTATTTACTCCAGGATGTGTTTTTAATCTGGATGTTTTGTTACTTTGGAGGAAAAAAGTAGTTTGAAATAAAGGATGTGACCAGCTGGTTTTGTAAAAATTGGTTGAATACCTCACAGTATGGTTACTCTGAGGGTAGTATTTCTATTTATAACAGTTACTTTAATTGGAGGTTTCTTCTTCTGTTACTTGTGTAAGGATCTTTTCATCAGATTGTATTTGAGCACGTTTCCCTTGCTTTCGAGATGCTCTTTGGTGTTACCAGTTCCCATTCAGAGTTACTGATTTGTGGTTTGCAAAATCTTTATTTAATTTTTTCAAATTAAAGATCACTTTTTTTACAGGCATTCTTCTGTATTGGTCATTGGAAAGAGAGAAATGAGCCTTAGCTGAAGTATTCTATTGCGAACAAGGGTTTATGGGAATGTTTCAGTTTTGTTTCATGCTTCCTTGTTACAAAAAACCTCTTATTTATATTCTTTTATCCAGTGTCTAATAAGAAGAAAATTCCTAAGGTTTCTTTAAATGCAAAAAAGAAATTTGAAGTATTTTAGCTATTGGAAAGCCTTGTAATGAAGTCTGAATATTCTTCTCCTTTTAGGAATTCTGTATCTTTCCAAGTAATTTTGTATGTTAAATCTTATTCTGACTTCGCTAAAAATGCTAATTAATACTTAAATTATGCCAAAAAAAAAGGAATGATGTGTTATTTGGTTATTAATCATGTTGATGGTCAGCTCAGAAGCTTTTTTTTTTGAGAGAGAATATGTACATACACAAAACTGACAAAAAACATGTTTCAAAGTCTGCATGAGTTATTTTGGTGCCATTGATTTAATGTATCATGGGCAGAATGTCTTCCTTACGTTGACCATTTGTGTGTAAAGATCACAGAATGTGCTGCAGACTAATACAGATTTCTATGGATCACTGAGGTTTAATTAACAAAATATTTATTTCACTTCCCAACTAATGGTGAAACCGAACCCTATTTCTGCATGACTATGTTTTCCAGTTCCTGCTGGAACTTATGGATGCTGATTTATGATGCAAAATTCCATGATAGAAATATGAATCTGTAAGGAAGAACAGTGTCAGAATCTCATTTGAAACATAAATATGCATATAAACAAGTTTATGCAAACATTTGAGGGACTTAAATTTTGAGCTGTATCCTGAGTCTCAATGTTACTGTTCTTTTTAATTTAATAACTAAATTGACATAAGTTAAACTTGTGATTGTTTTTAAACAGGAAGAAACTGTCTTAAATTCATGAAATGCTATAGCAATTATTCTATAATTATTTTCTATATAAAATCTCTATGAAATATCTAATAAATCATTTCCTTTCTCTTAGTTTTGCCTTTATATTTTTTATAATTTTTATAATTATAAAAAACTTTTAGTTTTTTCTCTACAGAGGTTTTATCCTTTGTAGAGAAAACAATATGTATGGTTTATAAAAATACTATGTAACTCCTTGCTGGCTGAAATGTCTGTTTTGTGAGGGACTGGCAAAAAATTTCAATTGGTATTTGGGATAATTATTTTTTCCATAGTTAAATACACCTTTTTGGGAGAAAAGTTATGTAGAAGAAACTGACATTTAGAGCTCCCCACTTACTCATAGGGAAGAACTGACTTGAAAGCCTATATTGAATGGAAACATGATTGGGTTTTAGACCTGATAGAAAAAGTGAGTCTTTAAAATAGCAAAGACTTGAAAGAGAATTAATGAGATGCAAAAATCTGGTGTTGTCCTAGTAGTTCAAGTTATCAAAAAATGTATTATGAGTATGAAGTTTAGTGTTGGTAGACTCATCAGCTCTTATTGAATCTCATAAGTGGTCAAAACTGTATTTTATCAAGAGGCATATTTGCTTTTGATAGGTAGCATAAAGTTATGTGTGTGCAATACTGAGAATCAAGTAAAATTAAACCACATTCTGCTGTTCTTCTTTAGAAACATTCCTGCGTAAATTCTGCAGTAATACTGTCATGCAGAGTGTATCCTTTCTTGTTGTATCCTTTTTTTGTGCAATGTTTCCTGTAGCACTCAACTACATCTAAGTTTTCATATAGAGTAGGTATGGGGAGGAGTTTACAGGTTTTAGAGCTTGAAATCATCTGGTAATTTTAAAAGCAAAGGGCACTTTTTGCGGGGGTGGGTGGAAAGGGGGGAGGGGAAATAAATCAATGAGTTGTCTGTGTTGTGTGAATAGACACAATGAAGTTTTCTTAAAAGGTGGCCTCCACCTTCTTCCTCAAAGGTCATAACAAAGGAATTTGTGGTCCAGTTCCTTAGCTTGTATGAGCTAGAAGTGTTCCACTGGTGTGTGTGGAGCTATGCTGAGCTCCCACTGAGGATTTAATCTTGTTTTTCTTTAAATAAATATTATTATAATAATAACTGGGTTTGAAATATGTTGCAGAGCAATTCTTATAATATTAAAAGGTTGGCCAGTATTCTAGATAATTTGATTATTTTTGTTGTCCTCTTATATGAGAAACAAACTGTAATTGACTTAGTTTGTACATTCATACTTTTTTGAGTAGCGAAGACAATCTAACAATATCTTGCAATGAGTTATTTTTAATTGAATGAGTAATCACTGCTACCTTTCTGTTGGTTGGTTTTTTTGGTTTTGTTTTGTTTTTTTTTTCCAGATAGTTCTATGCACAGAAGTAGTGTTGCCAGTGACTAACATTTTTCTTGTGGGTTTCATATTCAATTTTTTAACTAACTGTAATATAAAATTTACGCAGCCTCTGTCTATTAAGTCACATTTTTTTTCAGACATTCAGCATTTTTCTAAATACTAAGCATCTTTCAATTTAGTTATCAGATGAAAGCATAACACTACTATTTTTTGGTTCGTACTTTTAACATGCCTTTGTGATGTTCCAGGTCCCTTTTGTGTTCCATCTCTTTCAAGTATTACCGAGCTGGGGGAAGAAGCAGTGTAATCATCAGGACTCTTGAACTGTGCGTAGTAGCATTTCTAAAGTATTTAAGCCAGAGTATAAACTTTCTCATCTTAAAGATTCCGGATGTCTTTAAACTGTCACAAAACTTAAATGATAAATGTATGTGAGTTTGCCTGTGAAATCTCTAATAAATTATTTCCTTTCTCTTAGTTTTGCCTTTTTCTCTTCATTCTGACTTTTTTTTTTGTTGTGGAGTTTTGGAGTGGGAAGGAGGAGGAAGACACGTTTCGGGTGGGGCAGAAGGGTTGGTTGGTTTTTTTTTTAAAGGTGAACAGTCCAATTGTAGCTGTGCAGTGTGATTCAGATGATTCAGATTATATATTTTTATGCACCTCCATGAGTGTGATATTTAGCTGTTAGTGTTTCAGGGTTAAAAGATAAGAAAAATCTAAGGATAATCTTATTTTAGTGCATATCTCTTTCTTGTCTTGGGGACTAAGGAAGGAGGACTAGTGCCCTGGTGTGAATTGGTAGTGTGGAAATTAGGCACTGTTTTTTCCTTAGTAATTAACTTTAATTGTTCATCCACATCTTGAAAAATAGGAGAGAGAACTAGCGAGACTAAAGTAATTAAAATAAACATAGCAGTTAAAACCAGTGTAGGTGTGGTCCTTGCCCTGTTGAACTGGGTTTAATTAAACTTAATGCTGTGGAGGTCATATAGCAAGATTTGTTACATACTGGGAGGTTTAGTGTAACTTTCCAAAACCATATGGGAAACATTGCAATAACATTTACCCAGCAAGACAGTCCGGTGGATTTTAGGAGAAAACTATTCCCTAATTCATAGTTGATTGTGTGGTAACAGCCAGGTGTAAAGGCTTTTGTTTTGTCATCATTCCAGCTGCAAATAGCTTAAATTACTAGTATTGATTGCTGGACTAAAATAAGTGTATCTTTGTTCTTTTTTCTCTGTGAACTGACGTAACAGATTACTTTAAAATGCTTTTACTGGAATTTTTAGTAGCTTATTTGCTTGTGTTCCCATGTGGACACAAGCTTGTTTGTTAGTCTATTTTATCTGTATTTGGAGTTATAGGCCAGGAAAAATATACTAGAAAGGAAGACTTTTAGAACTTTTGAAGAGTTTAAGATGCTTAGAGAGGAAAAAAGTGGCTTAATTTTTTTTTTAATGTTCTTTATAAAGCACACCTCAAATAACGATAATCTATCAAAGAAACTTCTGCAGTCCAGTTGAGAGAATTTAAAAAAAAGTCATAAGGCAAAGCTTTAATTTCCTTAAATCAACTGGTTTTTTGTATACCCATTTCTGATGGTTGGTGTTCAGGTTGTGGTTTTTTTTTTCTTCTTGGAACGTTTGTTCTGTTTGATCTGACATTTCAGGTCAAATGATCTCTTTTTTTAACAAGTCATTAGGACTGGATTTTGAGATCACACTTAAGTGGTGAATGCAGGCTTATTTCACAATTTTTCTTCATTAGCTAACGATGTATAGACACAGCAATATTTCTTATTTAATTAAACTTTTGAATATACTCCTGTCACTGTTATTCAGGTGAGGCTGACTCAGATAATCTAGCAGCCATGAATTTTACTATAGTGCTCTTGTATAAATTGCCTTCTTGATATAGCAAAGATCTTGTGATAGCAGAAGCTAAATTAGATCCAAATCACAACAGTGATGTGGAAAATTCACTAAGACATTTCACATGTTACCTGGTTTGCATCTTTGTTATCCCTGCATATCTTTGGAAGGTGACAGCTGAGGGGGGATCTAATGCCAAGCTGAGAATCACTTTTCCTTTATTTTTTTTCTAGGACACTTTCCAACTGCTTCCAGTTAATTCCTTAAATGTATCTCTCTACTTGCTACAAGACTGATGATGAGAACATATTTGCCATTGTAGATACTTTGGTTTCCTTAAGTAGCTTACATTGCTACTGTCCCTATTGTAGGACAAACACTTAAATCCTGCAACTCCTACCTGAGCCCCTCACTCTGGCCTAGCAAGCAGCTCTTGCTGGCATGAGATTTTTTGTTTGTTTGTTTTATACAGACAAATGTTTACTGTAGTTGTGGCTTCGACTATTCCCAGAGAACAGAAATGACAAACTCCATTTGGTACTTTGTATGGCAAAGCCACTGTAAATAACATTAAAGTAGAAAGTACTAGTTAGTCTGCTGTAGCCTTCAAAGGTGTGGAACCCTTCCTTGTGCTGCCATATTTGGAGTCTGAATCTTTACAAAGCTTTGTGACTCAATTTATTGCATGTGAAAAGGTACAAAATAGAGGAAACGTGCAATACACCCTAACACCCGTGTTCAGTTACAAGTATGCAACGAAGCTATTAAAATGTTGCATAAAAGGCCAACTAAGTAAATTTTCAAAGCAGTGAAGTGGGATAACAGCCCCTGGAGGTCGCTTCCTCGGGCGCCGGCAGTGCCGGTGGGCATCCACCCCGCACCGCACCGCGCCGCCCCGCACCGCCCCGCCGGAAGGGGCTGGGCTCCCCTCCCTACTGCCCCGGCGACGCCGGGCCTGCGGGGCGGTGCTGCCCGGTGGGTCGGCTGAAGGTGACGCAGGCCAACCCCAAAATGTGCGTATGGGCGTTCTGCCGCTTGCTTTCCGCCCGGTTACCGCCTCTTCCCGCTGAAGAGGCGCGGCGGGACTTGCGGCCGGTAGCGCCTTGTGTGAGGGGCGGCTCCGCGTCTAAAGGGGGGGCGGGGGCGAGTTGGTTCCTCCGTGTGAGCCCTGAAGCGGCTGAGGGAGGCTCTGGGGGGAGTGACTAGAAGCTCACATGGAAGCTACTTTCCTGTAACAGCAGCCTTTAACGTCCGAAGCTTCAGCAGGCCTGTGTCAAACCTCACGCAAATTTAAATTTAAATGCTAGTATTTTGGAGATAGCTGTTGAGTTTCATACCGCAGGGTTTTAGTCCAGCAGAAGACAAGCTGACCCGAGTTCTCATGTCCAAGACAGCAGTAGCGTTCTTCAGAAATAATTCTCTCCCGTGTTCTTTGAATTGTGCAAATCAATTGTGCTCGCTCTTCTGTAGAAGAATGCAGAAACCTCTCTCTTTGTTTCCCAAGTTTCAAAAGCATTTTGAAGCTAGAGCCTTCGGAGTGTGGTGGGGATTTCAACATCTCCATCCTCTTGTCTTCGCTTGTACAGCCAGAGCAGCCATAAACTTATTTCAAAGAACATAGGAGGTTCCACTCAAATATGAGAAAAAACTG
>BJBW01001267.1:0-30881 GCA_004320125.1 Scolopax mira | reverse complement strand
CAGAGTCAAGTGGGAGAATCACTTCTCTGGACCTGCTGGAAATACTTCTTTTGATGCAGCCCAAGATGTGATTGGCCTTCTGGGCTGCAAGTGCACACTGCCTGCTCATGTCCAGCTTTTTGTCCATCAGCATCCCCAAGTCCCTTTCCTCATATCTTTCTAGGTCAGCTGGTGGGATTCCCTACGACATCTCCAGAAGCTACAAAACCATAGTTAGGCATCCAAACTGAGCCTTCTGTCTATCTTAATCTGCGAAGAATCACTTCTGGCTCTGCACTGAGCTAATTTCTATTGATTGCAGGTCTATACACCTGCCATGCAGGCAGACATGTTTCTGTAGACAGCAAATTTACTTCTGATCCTGAGTTGAACCCCACCCTGGGAAGGAACAAACACAGCAATCAGACTTTTCCATTGCCAGTAACTCATTATTGTTAATACCTGCAAAAATAGAGAAAATTAATAGATCATCCAGAGGTTTAATTTAAGCGAGAGAGCAAGTGTTGGTGTAAGATATGAAGCTGGAACCTACGCATCTCAAGTTTTTAGATTAGATGTAAGTCTGAGTCAGAATTAGATAGTTAAAGAGCAGAACATTTCCCCATCCATACCCAGGCAAAACAATATGCCATTCTTTCCTCTGTTGGAGAGGATTTGAACATATTCTTTTTTACTACTGCTGTGCAATCCTAAGAATCAAGCCGTCATTTGTGCTGTTCTTCCTCTTTCCTCCCAGAGTCACTGCTCTTTGTGTGGATGCATTAAATGCTTACTGATCCTAAGAGTAAGAGAAGGATTACATTTAACAGTGCTTGAGGCACTCAGTTAGCAAATGAAAGACCTCTGCTCCAGTTCCTGTGCTGAATCAAGTGAAAAAAGCTTTGAACTTAACTCAGTAGACAGAGAGCAGAAACTTTTGTTTTGTTTTGATTTATTTTTTTTTAGGAAAAAATGGATATCAGATTTATAGATAACACAAATCAGTCTGACTGAAACTACAGACAGCACATTATGAATGTGACCTATTCATCCTTACTTTGACCTGCTGTTTTTTCAAATGCATTTGGCTTAGCCCAGTTACCCTGAAAAAACAGTGGAAGCAAAATTAGGAGAAAATGCAAATAAAATTTTCTACTGCTGATGACAGCTGTGTAGTCAACAGGGAGTACTATATGTTAGTGAGATCTCCCATATAAAGGCTCAATTCACACACAGAGTGAAGTATAAAACACATTTTTGAAAGTTCCTTTTAAGACAGCAAGAAGGTAGTCTCATTTGTCTGGGATAAAAGATTTCCGAGAAGAAAAAAAAAAAAAAAAAAAACAAAAACCCCAGACAAAACAGTAGAAGCATTCACTTTCCGGGATATCCAGATTTATTTAAGATTGATCTGGCAATTATCTTTTAGAAATAAGATCCTACTCTAAATAATGGGAAAGTTTGTCTGCTCAATATATCGATACAATACCTAGAAAATGTAGTGAGCTCTTTTTCTATACATCTACAATGCTGCAAACCATGGTAAGTAATTTGTAAAGAAATGAAAAGATGTGTGCAAGACCAGATACGTTGCTCACAAACATGATTTATTGTCACACAAATGAGAGCCTTCCACCAGAAAACTGTCCTTACAATTTCTATATTCAGCAGATGCCATGAGTAGTACATTTGTCCTTCAGAAGGAACAACTGAAAGCTACTGAGAAACTATTGAAAAGCTTCAGAAGGAACTATTGGAAAGCACACAACAGGGATTTTTTCAGTGTTACCAAAAACTGACCTAGTTCTTGTCTCTGTTCTACTGGTTGAACAATGAATATTCAGCATAGACATGCAATGTGTAAGAAAAGAGATCCAAAATGCAGATCAAGTGCTGGGTGGAAATCCCAGGAACAGATCTCAAATGAATAGCTTCTGAAGTTATAATAATATTGAAAAAGATGTGCCTCTACTATACTTGTAATAAACATTACCATCATTTGCTTTGTCAGTTACCTAAAGGAAATGAAAAAGCAAACGCTGTGCAACTTGCAGACTACTTGATGGCAGATAGGAATTTTATATTTTTGGGTTGATAATGGGTGGATCTTCAGAAAAAGTATGACTGGTCACAGTTCCCAAAAATGCACAAGAAACATTTGCTAAAATGCTAATGCTACAAAACTCCTGGGGTCTGTCTCTGAGTCCCATTAGGAGTAATTTTCCTGGGCACTATTGGATTGTTCTTGCACTTTATTAGTTCCTGATGAACATTGAAGTATTGATGAATGATGCTCTGAAGATAATAAGTGTCATTGCTTAGCATTCTTGCAAATGAGATCACTCATTACTCTGGCTTGTGGATGAAGGCTCGCAGCACAGTGTGTTAGGGTTTTGTTCCCAGTTTTACCCCGTTAAAGTACAAGTGATTTCTCTAATTGGAATCCTCTTTCTTTAATTGAACTTAATTGTGACAGCAGCTGCTGTGATGATCTAGAGAATTGTGCAAAGTTTAGGATACTGATTATGCTTTTGGCTTTTTCGCTTTTTTAGCAGAGTCCAGATGAACTTGTTTTTACTGCGGAAAAGGAAGAAAAATAAAGAAATCTAGCCTTTGAAATAAGAAAGAAACATTCAACATTTCAAGGTCAAGTGCATATGTAGAAAGCCAGTGAAGGTTCTGCTTTTCATGCCCGTTGGCCCCTTTTATGAAATTACTGCTTTGCATTTGCCGTCTCCTTTTGATGTCTTCCCCTCGATGTTTTGGCTGAAAGCAGGAAGTAGAGCAGTGGGTGAAAGCGCACACACACAGGGAAAAAAAAAAGTTTAAACTTTTTCCATGGTCGGAGTGGGTTGGGGTTTGCACAGGGGACAGAGAAATGTTTAATTTAAAATGTGGTGAATCCACAAAACCGGTTGTGCCCACCCCTAGGCGTAACCAAAACAGAACAGGCACATTAAGACCAGTTCCACAGAAAACACAGACCAAGCACAAAAAGGAAAAGGGCAACACAGGATGGTGAGGGCTTCAAGTGATGCGGAGAGAAAATTCCACAGGAAAGTATTAGTGTGAATATAAGCCAGCTGTGTTATTTAATGATGGGAGGCAGGTCCTCTGTGTGCTCAACTTTTTATATGTTTTCTTGTAACAGCCAAGCATTCCATTCGGGTAATATTCACAGTTTGCAGAGCCACTCATAAGGCTGCAGATTTTCAGTGAAAAGCTGTTAAAGCAATGAGGTTCTCACTTTGCAATAAGCAGGGCTATTCTTTGTTTATTGTTTGCTTGCACTGTATGTCTCTGTTGCAAAATTATTTTAATTTTGATAGATTCTGAGTAACTACGAAACTTAAGAAATATGGCTGGAACTGAGATTCAGTTCGTTTTGATACCTCAAATCCCCTTGATCCTCAACAGGCCTGCAGAACCTCCTACAAGAAACATCTTCTGAGTAAAAATACTGCCCAGCGTCCCACAGATACTGTCCAGACTCCGTCTCCCTCTCTCTTTCGTTTACAAGACTTAGTGTGTACAAAGACCAGAAACGAGACACATCCCCCAGCTAGGATCACCTTCTCTGAAGAGAAATCGCTGTCTCTGATGGCATTGCCTTCAGTTTCCCTACCACCTTCCCTCTGCTGCCTCATAAAGGTTCAGCTGTAGGCTGATAAACACATGACAACATGAAGAAATTTCATAATTTGGGGGTGTCAGACCGGCAGCTGTGGTGAATTAGTACACACCCTTGCTTCAGTCACAATCTCTCTACTCCCAGCAGCCGTGATTCTGGGGTGCTAAGACTCCCTTTGTGGTGCTTAGGCAGACGGAAAAGGTTTGACCTGTCCTAGTTTAAGCTCATCTCTGAACACAGCATTGTGTATTTCCACACCAGGTGGATGCTGTGGTAATCATAGCCTGAGTAGAAAAAAAAACCAAAAAAAAGGAAACAACCACTCTGTGGTTGCGACCCTACTTTCTGTTACAACCTCTTGTTTTCAGGTGCTTGTATCTATGAAAAACAGCTGCCCCGGGGGTTGAGTTTTTCCAGACAAAGTCATTGTTGAAAAGGTACGAAGTTATTTTCAAAACTAGGTGCAAAAGCATTGCAGAATTATTATCTGAGACGTGAGAGGAGTTGTAAATACCCTTTTCTCACAATAAAAAATTTCCTGGTCTCCCTTTGACTAATTCTATAGCTGAACTGGCTGATGTTTGGCACTCAGTATGTTTAGCTTATACATACTTACACTCCTAAGCTGTACCTCAGGAAAGCTAAGGTACACTTTGAAAAGAAATATCTATGGACTGTATACTGGCAACAGTAAGAACATAGATACCAAGAGAAGAGCTCTGATAAAACAGCAGGCATGGTACTCTGACAAGTATACTCCTGGTGTAGCTACCCAGCCCATACTGGGACACAATTTAATGACAGCCAGTGAGTATTCGGCAGCACCTGACACCAAACGCCAAAATCCAGGCCTGTGCATGTGTTGGATTGGGACTATATATTGAGCTGCAATGCTGGTCAAAGCCTACAGAATGCTTTTATTTACTTACGCGTGGGCTACTACATGTACCATGATCCATGTATCAGTTCTCAGGCACAATCGGACATGGTTTACACAATCACACAGCTGTTTTAAGTTGGAAAGTCAGTCTGTGAACTGCAGAGTTCAGGGAGAGACACCCCGAGGCTGGGGCACCCCCTGCCACAGCAATGGGAACCCCCAACAAAATAGTAGGCAGGTACTTCCAAGGGTGGAGACATGTTCAACCACTGCAGCAGGGTTTGCATTGGTTGTTTTAAGGTACACCCACAAGTACACAATATTTCTCTGATTATTTTCAAATGAAATGTCAATATACCTTTGACAACACAGTGGTGTATGTGAAGAAATATAAAAAACCAAAAAATAAATATGGGCCCCAAAGAGCTCTCAGTAGCTGGAAGGCACATGGAAGGCTCCTAAGTTTGAGAGGAATTGTTCAACCAGCATTCAGGAACAATTTTTTGTGTGTGCATGTGGCATCATAACCTGACACATAAAACCTGCATTTATTCTTTAATACCATGCAATCAACGTTCCACTCTAAAAGTTACAGGATGTTGTATGTGCAGTGACTATTCATATCATGTGCATGCATTCATGTGCATAACTATTCATTCATGCAGTAGGCTTGAGTGCATGCATTCTGGAAACACTAAAGAATCGCTGAGGATCTCACGAGTTCAGAGAACTTTAACTGACCTAATTAGGTACAATGGCACCCCCCTTTCCCTCCTTTTTTCTTTCTTTCCCAAGAAGACATTACCTCAGGGAAAGTTCTCTGATTAATAAGTTCTCCCAACTTCAGAGATACTGAGAATGTATTTCCAGTTGAAAGCCTGAGTTACTAGGGGGGCTGGAACTGAAACTTGTTTCAGCCTGTAAATCACAGGACTGTGTGCCATGGGCCAAGCTCTGTTTTGATTTGGTACAGCGTAAAGAGATTCCTATCGGAGTGCCCCATATAAACATCCAAAAAAGATCACGTTTCTAACCCCACAGCAAGGAGCAGATGTAATTTTCCATGATTCATTTACGGGTTAAAAAAGTCAATACAAGTGTTACAAAATGTTCAGTCAGTTCAAAAATAACCACTAGCTATACATTAAGCAATCCTCCAAATACATGATAACTTCTGGGAATGTCAACCAAAGAGTGCACAGACTGGTTGGTAAATTGCCTCTCTGTCAAAAATAACGAGTCTGTTTGTTGAGCAAGGTCATTACAGTAGCTCAAAACTTGTGGTCGGCAGCAGCATTCTGGATGTTGCTGAGTCTGCAATTTTGTGGCAATACAAATATCAACAGAATGGCCAAGTAACGCAGTCAGATTTTGTAACTGAGCACTCAAGATTCTGATTTATTAGAAACTTCATCAACAGTTGAGTTAGGATTTCCCCATTATAGCCTTTTGAAGTGCAGATGTGAACAAAATTAGACCGCATTGCAAAAGCAATACGTTTTATCCAAAGCTCTGCATATGATGTTGATTTAAAAATGCACAAGTCTGAACACATCCTTTGGAATGTTTGTTTGTTTTTTCCAGCTGGAGATACACTCAGATCCAAGTACATCAAAAGATAAAGTAGCTTCACTGAAGTTTCTCCAGGGAAAAGATCTAGTAATTCTAACTATTGAGAGAAACTGGTAATTAACATGAGATGAGGTGTATTTGGCAGCAGCAAAGTACATTTTTGGCCCACTACCACATCTCTCTATCTCACAGTCATTGCTAAACTTTATTATTACAACAATCTTATGAAGAATGGCCTTATTTCTCTAGCACAGCATGTATTTTATGTGTATACGAACTGATAAAAAGATCTCAAAAATTAGTTTCAGGGGTGGTGAAGGAAATTGTCATCTTCTCATGGTTAACTCCATGTGCAAAAAAGAATAGAAACTGCTCAATTACTTAACGTGAACTATTCACCCAACTGTAGCCAAATAGAAGTAAAAATATGCTAAGTCTTACATCTAGCCAGGAATTGTGACAGGAGCATTTTCTATCATCTCCACCCTTTGCTTCCTTGATCTTCTGGAAAAATCCAGAAGACTTTAACAAGATGTGGAAATAAACAGTGTTTTCTCTATAATCTTGTTCTAACTGTCTATAAAATTACTTTAAATGAAACAATATACTTTAGGTAAATGTAACTTTAGGTAAAAGTAACTTTGGAGTCCCCAACACAGAAAGATAGAGCCTACGGGAGAGCCAGAGAGGGACTCTTTGTCAGGAAGTGTAGTGACAGGACAAGGAGCAACATGTTTAAATTGGAAGAGGGAAGATTTAGATTAGATACCAGAAAGAAATTCTTTACTGTGAGGGTGATGAGGCACTGGAACAGGTTGCCCAGGGACGTCGTGGATGCCCCATCCCTGGAAGTGTTCAAGGCCAGGCTGGATGGGGCTTTGAGCAACCTGCTCTAGTGGGAGGTGTCCCTGCCCATGGCAGGGGGGTTGGAACTAGATGCTCTTTAAGGTCTCTTCCAACCCAAAACATTCTATGACTCTATGAAATGGCATTTCTATTATAATCTTTTGAAGTTTCTGTAGTATTCCATTCTATTTTGATTTTTCCACAGTAGTATGCCCAGCCCCAGATACCAAACACCCTTATTTCCGTAAAATGTATGTTCCTGACATTCATTACCGCAACATCACTGTCTCGCCCAAGCAGCAGTCAAGTGACTAATGTCTATCCTTTCAGTTCCTCACTCCACTGGCAGCCTGTTCCAGATTTCTCAACCACCTCAGTTTATTTTATTAGGTTCTCAGATCAACAGGTACCCTGATAAACGCTTTATGCAAGCAAAAATCTAAGTGCAGCATGCCTTCCCATGTCCTCTTAAATATGAGTTTTTGAAGGCTTGAAGGGTGGCAGGGAAGGGATGAAGAGCAGGCAAGAAACAGGAGGGAGTCACTGTGTGCTAGTGACAGAGCTGACGGGGATGTCAGCCCTGCTCATGGGACCTACCCTCACAGCAGCAATGTACTATTGTCTATTCAGCTTGGATCATTTAGCTTACTAAGTAAAACTGCCAGACAAGATTTGTTGGTGTTTTTCTGCCAGTGTATAGAGGATAGCTTTGTCCTTACTGAACCACAAATAGTACCACCCAAGGACAATGCCGAGGAAACATGATATATAGGGAAAAAAAAAAACGAATGCTTCGAGGATCTTGATCTGGGTCTGAGACAAGTTTCAGGAGTATGAATTACCACTTAGTTAAGAAGGGAGCAGGAAACAAAAAGAGAAAAATGGTTGAAACAAAAATGTCTTTCTAACATCACTATTAGTCTATGGGTTCAAGGTGGTTGGGGGTTTTTTGTCCCTTTTAAAAGCTAAACATGAAAGTTCTTCTTCAAACAGTCAGCCATCTGGCCCTTGCTGGATTTTAATGCAGCTCCTGAAATCTGATCTGAATTCATATAGGCAATAGTGTCCTTTGAAGTCAGCAAGCACATAAACACAAAAGCTTTATCAGTAGGGCCATTCATACAGCCGTAAGTGATAGTAGAGTAAATTCAGCAGCCACAGCCTCTCCCAGCACAAAAAGGATTCCCAACAAAGCATCTAATTTGGAGGATGGGATCCTGATCCCTGAGCACACACAGCCTCCAGTTACTCATGATGTGTCGGGCACTAAATAGGAACAAGAGTGAGGTTGACCCCATGGCCTCCAGGACAAGCTGCAGGGCTGTTATATGGGCCTCCACGGCCTGAGTCATTCACTGATAGTAGGGCAACAACAGTGCACTGCAGCTTTTAAAAGATCTAAAAACAAGGTTCTTCTTGTGTAGTTCAATAGCTATGCAGTGCCAGAGAGCCTGGCAGGGTCTGCTTCACAGGATGGTGCAGATCAAACTGATCTGTGGTCTGTAATTTTAGCTTTCTGCCCAGTGCAATGTAGCAACAGCCTCTTCCAGCTGGCTCTTCTGAGAGACCTCTTACCCACAGCTTCCTTCCTACAGCCCAAATTAACAACAGCTTCTATCGAAGTTAACATGGTTCAGGATGTCTACATGATAATATAGAGTAATATAGAGCGCTATAGAGCAATCTAGAATGTCAAGTGTCCAATTAATCTGTGGGGTACTATACACCATCAGGAAAATCTGCAGGTGTGCCCTAAGTCATCAGGACATTGTTAGTCAGCAGGACATCCCTCAGCAAAGCTTGCCTCATCTCCCAGCTCTCATTTGGCCTGTCAGGGTTGTCACCTGCCAGAGACATTCTCAGATGAAGCAATTAGCTCAACATCCTTATTTCCATCCTCATCTCCATTTTCCAGCTATACCTCCACTGAAGAGCCCATTAGATACCTGCTCTCTGAGAATAATATTTCTTATCATGGCACAATATATATGAAATTGTGGCAGCTCCAGGATCACATCATGTTGGCTTTGCATACAGCTTTGTTTGTCTTTCTGTATAATTGAAATTCCCCAGCAATTGCAATATAAGTTTCTAACATGGCAGGCATGCTTATCTTTAGCTTTCTCCTGAGAAAATGTCAGCAGGTGATAACTCACAATTCATTAGTGCTGTTCTGCAGTTTTGCTGTTCCCATCCCAAATCACAGTCTGATTCAGCAATCTTCTTCTATGAGACACTTTATTATATTGATAGTATTTTCCAACTGCTTGATGGGAAATAATAGGAATTAGTGGTTACTCATCTAAAGCTGTATTTCCTTCTAAATCACCTAAACTCAAATCTCATGTCAGACATGAGCTTTTCCTGAAAACTCTGACTAGCTACCTAAAATTGGTTATCCATGGCAATGCCTCTTCTTAATAGTATCTCAGGAAACTGGGAACAGTTTAGGACAACTCCAACGTTCATTCTATATCTAGGTAACAAATAAATTGGTAATTTTTTTTCGATAGATCAATAGTTCCTTTGCCAACAAAAAGACCTCTTTTCTTTATTTGGACTATATTTCTGTCATAGACAACATATAAACAGTTTCCAGACTCTCACTGTAATTCTGAAACCAATATAAAATTTATCCAGCCCTGCACATGGCTTTTTCCTATTATTAAATGATTTTCATATGACACGTTAACATATTCTTCTGTCGCACATTGAGAATTACAAGATGCACAAGAAAGAAAGTCATGTTTAGGATCAACAAAGCCATCAAAAGATCTGGATATTTTTTTTACAGGAAGAAGTTTGTCCCAATGGCATCTCATATAATCATTTGTCTCAGACTTGAAGGGGAATATATAAACTTGGCATGGTCAAAATATAACTCAGGAGTTTCCCTAGGGCACTTCAATATTTATCTACTGAAACCAAGTCTCTCTCGAGTTTGTATTCAGTTCACAGATAAAAAAACCTAACTTCTGTATTCAAGGAAGAGGCTTACCAGACCATTTTGACAAAGACAAAAGAGGCTGGTAGATATTTTTAACTAATGTAGACCTCTTATCAAAACAAGTAAACAAAAAGTGACATTTTCACATCTGTGGATTTAGGCCCTAAGCAAAAAAAAATGCCTTTTTTTTGGGGGGGGGGGGGGGGGGGGGGGTGGGGGGGGGGGGTTGGGGGGGGGGGTTTTTTTTGGCAATAGCTCTTTGAGAGCAATGGACCATTATTCTCCTTGTAATTGTCCAGGGACAAGTTCTTTTTATTATCATTCCCTATTGTTACTCTTTCGGTAAAGTCTTGAACGCGCTCTTTCAGCTTCTTAAACCCTGCCCACTGAAGAACTATGTCCCCCCATTGATTAGATATCTTTGCACAATAGTGCTTTCAGGTCACTGATTTGGGCAACTGCATTAGGCATAAATGTTCCCATATTCTGCTCCAAAGAACTGCTGTCCCCCTTCCTGTCTGCTGGGACAAGTATGAGGTACTAGTTTCAGCTTGCCAGTGATCTGCTTGTACTCTGTGATATACCATTTTTCCTTCTAGGTACCTTATTTCTGCTACAGAGAATATACATTTTTGTTTGTCTAGGTTTAGTCCAACCAATCTGGTTCCTTCCAGAGCCACTCAGAGCCTCTGGTCATGCTCTTCCACTATTTTTTTACTGATCAAAATCTGTCTTTAGACCATCAAGATTAGTTGCATTTTCTAGTGAAACAACTCACGTGCCTAAACAAACCCAAACAGGAGTTTGGGGAACCTATGCCTCCCCAAAGGGGTGCTGAACGTGCAAATCCTCTGCTCTGTTTCCTCCATGGCATCTGCCAGCACCTTCCTGGTGCATCAAGCATATGAAAATATTTTGCATCAGCTGTTTTTGAAAAAATCTTTATCTTTTTAGGTAGAGGTAAAAAGTCCTCTTTTTATGTACTTGTTTAAGTATTTCATCCAATAAATAAGCAGTTTTTTCCATCTTCCCTTCCCCCAGTTATCTTTTCATTGAAGATACATCTAGAAATTTCAGACACCAGTGAAGTACACACCACATGGATAAATATTTCTCCTTCTACTCTCTATTCCATCACAAATACTTAACTGTACAAAGAATTCCTTTAAGGACTAGAGCTTATAGTGTCTTGACCTTGTTCTTATGTCCCAGATGTTTTTCATTAGCTGATATTCTTACAATATTGGAGTCTCCATACACACAATTTGCGAATTTGCTTCCTTACAAAAGCCAACCCTCACACATACTCCTCATGAGATCTTGACCTTTTTATTGATCATCATTAAATAGTCTGTTCTGTTTGGAAGGAGTAATGTCAAGTTATCTTCTCCCCAGTGACTAGTTTGAGTGAGAGAAAGATGTGAAGTCCAGATTGAGGGATTCAAAGATGCTTCTGAGCTGTTGGCTACAGCCAAGTATCAACTTTGTTTTAGGTGAAGTCCAAATGTGCACTGGGCTGTCCCCTTCCTCCCACATTGTCAGCCCTCTGGTTTCACAAGACATCAACCTGGATACATACACTGACCCAGAGCATCTGTGTGGTATTACCTTAAAGGAGACAGATGCTCTTGAATTAGGACTGCAAGCGCACTGAGATATTGGCTGTATGTCTCTCTTTCTCCCAAAGGACATGTCTTCCTTCACCCAGCAATATGACTCCACAGACACTCTCATATAGGCCAGAGATGCCTTGAGGTGCACTGAGTGAGGCAGAAGGGAGAGCTGTCTGCCAGCCACACAACTCTCCCCTGGTGGCACCAGCCTTTTGTCCACCTTTTCCACAAAAATCCCAGGATATAAGATACTTCTCAGGACATGAGTCCTGGCTCTTTTTTACATTCACTGACATTACAAGGAGCCAGAGCCCAAGCTATTGGTACCAAGCGAGCCAGAGACTTCTATGTGGGGATGCAAGATAGTTTATGATATTTCTGGATTTTGACAGAAGGCTTAGCTGTTATAGAAATGCAGCCAATATTTCTCAGATGTTGGCCCTCCGGGCCATAGAATATATCCTGACCTGTGTTTGTAGGGAGTTCAGCATCAGAAGGGTCTTCTGTCAAGCCAAGGCTTCAGGACAATACCATAATAAACACAGAAACTGATAGCAATCACAGTGTGTTAAGGCATTTTCCTCACCACTGCAAGAAACAGTGATGGTAAAAATCAATTGTTACAAGATTAGAAACAGGAGAGTTGCCCATGGAGCTGGCTGGGCTGTCATCGTGCAAGGGGTGGGGAGGAAGGAGCAGTTCCTTTTCCAGTTAGGCAAAGGACTTTGCATTCATTGTGCTTTCCTGGTCATTTATAAAAGCTTTGTGTAAACAGAACCAACAGATTTTCTGATAACCTCTACCAAAAATTATTTCTTCCTTTAGTGTATTTGTTACAAGGAGGTATGTGCTTCCTTGAGCAATCAGTGTTACCAAGAAATAAAAGCTGTTTATCGGGCACATACAACTTCCAAAGAAGAAATCCCCATCAAGCCCAGCCACAGTCCTGACCACTGGTGTATGACTAATTCTTCTCCTCTGCCTTGAAAGCCCTTTATTTTTGTGTGAATTTCCACAGGCAGAGCATGAATAATGTTAGACAGTAAAGCCAGGTACAGAGTTCTCTTCTCAGAGATAATTCAGAGTGGGTCTTTCTCTTGCAAGTGCATTTTTGCAGATTACTGTGTTTCAGTCTCTAGGCAAGGGCACAGCCCAAGTTCAGTCACTCCAGTAGCTTCCCAGAGAATGCTATAAACAGAACACTTGCTGGACACGGCCCATGATGATGGCAGAACAAGCAGAAATGAAAGCAGACAACTACCATTATTTCATCTGCTTTGTCTTTCCCTCTGATGAGTGTTTCTGTATGTGTGTGCATACATATATGTCTGTGAAGAGAGGCATTTAGAGACCCCTGGGAGCAGGGGGACACAGCCAGTTGCTTTTGCCCAGGCTGCAGGGATGTCCATGCCAGGAGCAGCTGCCCAGAACAGGAGGGCAGGAGAAGTCAGCAAGCCCCTGACTTTAGTACTCCCCAAGCTTATGGAGGGCTCCTGTATGCACAGGGAGGTTTCCTGTTCCATAAACTCTGGATTTTGTTTCCTGTTATTCCAGCAGTGCCCAGGACTAGGGCAGCCTCAGAGAAGGCAAGCTCAAGTGTAAACATTAACCAGCAATTAGTTCAGAGGTAGATTAATGTCAAATACGAACACCTTGATTCTTTACCATGTGTTATTATGGACTAAACACTATCAGTTCTTATTGGCATCTGACCAAATGTGGACTCAATAGTCCAACCTGAAACTGCCTAGCAAGGAGATCATCTCAGTATTGCACTTGGGAGATGCTTGAGAACACAGGAACAGAGGTCCTTGCTATGGCACCAGATCTACTCGCACAGACCACCCAGGACACACAGGAGGACTTGAGGGCAGCAATGTAAGGCAGCAGAATGTTGATCTCAAGCAGAGATCAACAGTAGACCCATGCCAAAACCAATGATCTGGTTAGACCTTTGGGTCATACTCATCCTTTAAGGACTCTTTTCTCTTGAAGGTTGCAGAGTCCTGTCATCATATTTTCCTGAAAAGCTGAATGGAAGATATTTTTCATGACCCCTTTCACCAGGATTCAGAGGTGAGGGCTAAGGAAGAGCGAAGTCAGTCATGCTGTAAACCAATGCAAATCTATTAAGTGGTACAGAAGACTGTGAGGAAAATCTGGTGGGAGCAACCAGACCTTCCAAACTGAACAGTCAAAACAGAAACATATATACTGATATTAAAATGAAAATGCCTCAGAATCTTGTGTAAGAGCTGTTATAGCTGTTACAGATATAAGGACATAAGACTTTGATTGATATATTGAGGGATGGTTAGCAAATATCTTGTAAACAATATGCAATGCTACCTTAAAATTCAGAGTCAAGTCTTCACACCCATAGAGTTGTTTACAGATTTTAAATGGCCTTCTAAAAAATCAGTGCTGATGAATGCTGTGATCCTTGTGACTGAAACAAAACCAAAGCATTTCAAAATTTTTAGAATGCCTTAATATTGCCAGTATGTCATGTAACTTCATTTTTGAGATAATATTGATCTTTTGGTCTACACTTATGGAGCTAGAAATGGAGTTTATATATGATTTACTTTTCTTCTGACTAGAAATCCAGTCAACATGCATTTGAGGAAAATCCTGAACAAATGACAAAGAGAGTCTGTTGTGGTTGATACCTATTGCTACTACTAATCAAGAATGTGTATTCTTCTAGACAAATAGTACAAATGGTATCGAAGCAAGTGTGGCAATGAAGAGGTAGCTGTAAAAAGCCATGTCTGATTGCAAAAGCAGAGTACCTCCAAGCACTCTGTGTTCCTGTAACAAAATAGCACCTCACAGATTTTGGTCAGCTTTGGGTCCCAATACTCAGGTATAACATGTTCATTTTGATCCTCTGATTGCACGTTTTCCCCAGTGGCTGTGTTAGGCTACGATAGCTTTCTCTTCCTGTTTATAAGGATATGTTTGCAGACTCCATTGTGAATTTATCAATAGGAGTTGCTTGTTTTCAGTACTGCTTAAAGTGAATGGCTTCCCCTTCTCATGTCCCTTCAACACAGTTATACTTTTTTCCAAATGAAGCACAGCTATGACCCAACTTATAGCCCTAGGTATTTTTTGTGGTATTGTGGTGCTCTTCCAAGAATGCTTGGTCTCCTAAGTTTATAGGATAGGTGTTTCCTAACATTAGCATGTAACTGTGTTATTAGAATAGCATCGCTTCTGCACTTGTTTTTTGTGCTTTTGTGTTTACGTTAGACATGGTTCGAGTCTCTTCATCAAGGAAGTGTTCTGCAGTATTTCTTTCCAATCCTTCACTAAACATACAGAACTGTGAATGGTGTATTTTCAGTTGTATAGCCTGTTGCTGGGGTCTTTTAAGTAGTTGCAATTTTACAAGAAAGCTTCTGTCAGTGGTTTCAGTCTAATGATGCCTGTGATATATCTGACAAGAAAGCTTCTGTCAGTGATTTCAGCCTAATGATGCCTGTGATATATCTGAGTTGTGGATGCCTTGTGTTTGAGTGTTTGGCAGGTCATCATTTTTTTGAAGTCTGGTAAGTCGGACATGTACCATAAGCAGATACAGGTGCTTACATTAGCTACTCTAAGGCATCTATAATGGGTCAACATCTTTGATACAGCCTAGTGCCTGGTTCCTTGCATGTGATGTTCTTTCTCACTCTCTCGATCCCAAGTAAACTGTATTACAACACTCATACCTACTCCACCTCACATAAAGCTACTTAGTGAACATGCACTTCTAGAATGAGAGAGACACGGTTTGAGTTTGTTACAATTTTTTTCATAATTGATCTTTTATCTAATCATGGTGGAGGCTTCTTATTAAGCATATAGAAAGTTTAATTGTTGCTTATACTAACAAATGCTTATACTAACTAATAACTAAACTGTAACTTACCTGTTTGGTTATTATCTTCAATTTGCTGGATTATAGCTTGATTTTGTCAGAAGTAACAATGTTCTCTAAATGTAATGTTCTCTAACCCAAGGACCTATGTTAAGATTAAAAGATGCAGAGAAGGGATCATTACAACTTCTCTTCACATTCTTGATCTTCAGTTCATCACATGCTGCCAGAAAGATGAGCCTTGTTTTTATTTCAGAAAAACAGCAAACTAATTGTCAGATATTTGCAATCTTTATGGATACAAATCTTTATGAAATATAGTCTCAGCTTGGTAGGTTCTCTTTTCATGGTTGATTTACAGTACATAGTTAATGCCTAATTAGTTCATTCTGCCTTTTGCCAGGGTATGAATAATTCATGGTCCTTCTTTAACAAAACCAAGAACAGGTTGATTCATGATCCTGATCCACAGCCAAAATTATGAAAAGCATATGAATATTGGAACAGTTCAGGATTTGGAAAGAAGGAAGGAAGACCAGGCTTCACGTTCTATATAGTTTACCACATCATCCTCCAGAGGTTACGTGCACTTACGCTGACGAAGAGGTGGAAAGAATATATAACTTATTACTTGCAAAACACTGCTGAAACCTGACCATTTAGGCATTCCATCAGCCTCATGACCTAGCCACGGTCTATCTTCATAGTAATATTGCTTAGGCATTGACTGTGGACTCATTTTAGTTGGTGACTCAGAAAGGTGACCATGATACAAAGAGACAATGACTAGATTAATTTATTGCTCCCATTGCACCCTCTACTGTCTGACTCCTATAACAGCTCTGAGCAAAGTCTTCTGACTCCTTGTTGGTTTGTGTTACAGTGGACAGAGAAGTAACCCAAGGAAAAAATGTCAAAGGAAAAGACCGTGTAGGTAACAAGCAAATCTGCATGAGAAGATCAGAAATGAGGGACTACATTTTCATCAGATGGCTAACTGAGGAATTTTTAAGGCAAATTTTCAATCCTGACTCCATTACAACTCTGAGTTCAATGGGAGATCCTCTTTAATGAAGTCAGCAGGACATAGCCTGTAGAATACGGGCCACAGGATTAGGAAGCCCATTTGTCTTCCTAAACCATTGGATATATTTGAGGCTCAGATGCTAAAAGACCATCAAAGTGTCAAAGCAGTTCTGTGGAGTACAAGGGCCATAGTTGTCCTTAACTAGACATGGCATCTCACTGACCATACAGACAAAAAATATTGATCTGTCAGGTTAGGAAGGTGGGTATAAACACTGGAATAGACTGGAAAGTAGCCAGTTTATTACCGTACATTATGCCCCAGCCAAGAGCACCCTGTGATAGAGTATATCATTGCCCCACACTGTCCTGCTGATCATAATGTCAACATGTTGATCAGCCGCTGTCAGGCTTCCCTATGTTCCACCACTGTGTGTCACTGAATACAGCCCCCACCTTAAAAAAGCTCATCATGCTTCTAAACTCCCACCCAAAATGAGTTACAGACATCTCACTCAGAGCTGGCGTACCTGGTAGACCCCAAAAAGGAATATAGAGAATGATACTAAAATCTGAACCCTGATCTCAAGCATTTGAAGAAATTCTATATAATACAGAGAGAATAGAGAAGTCTATCCACCTTCATTCAAATGTGTAAGACAGATGGGATGCCCCATCCTTGCTGGTATCTATCACTTGTTACTGACTATAGAGGCAACCTAGATAATGAGTTTAGACTAAATGCCTAACTGCTAGACAGTTCATCTGGGGAAGAATTAAACCTACTCATAAGGCCTAGCCCTTCAAGTCTTACAATCCAAAGGGACATGCTAGAATAAGTGTGTCATAAGGAGAAAGGCACCAGAAAAAGAACGGAAGAAAGACCAGATCTGTATACAACTATGTTACTTAAAGATGTAGCTGACTGATAGGAAATAAAAACAGATAAAATATGAGACGGATTAAGTCCACGGTGATAATGGTAATTACTCAGTATCATGAAAGAGCATTTCAATCTTTAATTCAAAGAAAAAAAGAGATAGAGCATTACCAAAGGTAATCTATTCTGATCCCACTTGAGTTAGTAAAAATATGGCAATACATGCCAATAGAGAAAAGTAGACATTTACTGGAGTAGAAGAGCATGGCTTTCAATTTCAATCTCTGGACAACATTGCAGAGGACTCAGCATTCCCAGCACTTTCAGGGCAGTACTTAGGAAGTTATCAAAAGACAGTGGGTGGCAGCCTATATAATCTTGTTTGTGACTGTGCCCTCACAGTCAGCTTTCAACAAGAAAGGGCTTAAAACAGGAGCTGATTCAGCCTTTCTTTTATTGCAGCCAGACACGGTAAATAAAAACAAAAGTTCGTCCCTCTCAGAAACAAAACAAAGGGGCAGATCTGTCGCAGTTAGTTCAGGAGTGTATCTCAGGAGAGCTGTTAGTTTTGCATCATGCTCTGCTGTTGCTCAGGGATACTGTGGTCATAGGGACCAGCAAAGGAACAATTTCCTTTAGCTGCACTCTGAGGGAGGAGACATGAAATTCCATTAAATACTAGGTCGTCATAATACTGTCCATTACAGTGTAAGGAGCAGTTTATCCCACTTTCTTTTTTAAACCCTCAATATGACCTCAATATGATTTGCTTTTATTTTAAGCATTTACTGGGGGGGGAAGAGGGAGGGGACAAGGAAGTATTGTAACAGGTAAGCAAGGAGTCATAGTTTAGGATGGTTGTCAGCTGAGATTTTTTTAAGTGAAGACTTGTCTCTCAAGACACTTAGCAAGAGGCTTTAAAAAGCAGTCTGCCCAAAGCACCAGACAGTAGGAGCAGGAGATGGCTCTGCTGTGCTTGGACTTGACAAGCAACCTTTTCCCTCTTTGACTTCTGCTATTTTAGGACAGTAATCTGTTTCTCTCAGACCGCTGTCCTTGGCAGAGACTGAAGCTCAGCCAACACATGGATATCCTTGCTTATAACTGAAACAGAGAGTACTGGAATCTGAAAACTCAGAGACTAGATTAGGTGGAGCTTACTGCAAAATATATCCTCTCCTCTCCTATTATCCTCTCTGTTTCACAGCATTTGGCATCAACCTCAATCTTTCTTGACTGTTTGTGTGTGCTGGATGTGTTAAAGATAAGGCAGAGCTCACAGTCAGTTAGCAATATCTGAAGTGTTTCTCTTTCCAATTGGAAAAAGATTAAACTTTGACTTAGAAACAGCTATGTAGAGTTCTCGTCTTGGTAAGAGCTTCTAAAGGTGGCTACAAATGGCTCTTCTTCATCATGGTTAATACCAGTCAAAGTGTAGTGCAAATACACATTTGACAGGAAAGCCATGGATTGCAAATGTTGTGTGCACATAATGTCTAATGCAAACTGACAGCAAAAAGAAAACCAGCAATCTAAAAGGGAATGCAGTTTACATGTATGGATAAGATGCCTTCTAGGTAGGTAGTTCATGGCTTCTTCCCCAGGAAAACATTCAGCCCACATGTATGGTATGTTTTACAAGGTGCTTCAAGTTAGGCACGAAATAAAATTTGCCAGCTGACCCAACTCAAGAAAAGGCATGGATTGCAATGGCATCTTCTCTCCAAGCTTGTGCAGATTATATTGTCCTGAAGCCCCATTAATACCCACTACAGGATCAGAAGGGATTTGTATGTAGTCTGAATCTGTAAGGAAACTGAGGTCTTTGGGGTTTTGTCTCAGGAACACGCCTGACATCTGAGACACAGTGGCCCCAGGTGCCACAGGTAAATCCAGAGAAGGTCGCAGCCAAATTCAGAGTTTAAACCCTGGTCATCTCACTGCACAAAGACATATATCTAAACTGGTTGACTGGCCATATACACCCTGCATTAGGAAGGGCTCTATATCAGGGAATCAAGCTGCTTTTTTGTGTAGTAAAAATTCAACATGTTAAATAAGTACCATCACCACAAAGCATAAAAATAAATTATTCCCCTCAAAATGCATTGCTTAGTAAATCAGCAGAGCAGAGCCCAGAAACACAAAACGAGTGTTGTTTCAGTAGAGCGAAGTGACAGGGCCAACAGCAGATGCATTTCTTGGCACGGAGCACTGCAAATTTTGTAAGCAGCAGGGACAAACCTGTTTCACCAAAGATTAAGTCTACACAAAAGCGTCGCATTCAGCATTGGGAAAAAGGCTCATCTATTGTCCTGGCAAGCAACACCAAAGATCCAGTACCCTGGAGACAAAATGTGCGGCTAGTTGGAAACACACTTGCCAACCTGAGAAGAAAGAGAGGCAGCACAATGGTAACTAGTGAAGAAACAGCTGGGCATGGTGGCACCAGGCTGTGTCTTTCAACCCATGTTATCAACACTTGTTCATATAGCCAGTGTGTTGTGAAGAAGCGCTTGTCGCTTTCCATTTGGTCACAGAGAGATGAATAGGGCCCAGTGTCAAAGGAGGCAGGTTAGGAGCTTTGATTTGTTTTCTTCTAATGCTCGACAATATTGGAAAGGGTGTAGTTAAATGGGAAGGCTGGCCATGTGCAAATTTATATCACAGTGGTGACTTATTACTGACATTTCAGAAATGCCAAGAAGACTCAAGGAGATTTTGGAAAAATACAGGCCATCATCAACACAACTTGTAAGAAACACACTTCTAACGCTTTACACTCATGCCAAATTCAAGGGCAGGAAAGTTGGCAGTTCCAATGTACAACATCCATAATATGGGGAGTGGTGAATCCCATCCATTTCAAAATTTCACCCTATGGAAAAGCTGGTGCCTAGCATCAATTCCTTCACCCATTTTAATCTTTTCAGTATTTATGGCAGAAGCTCACTTCTGCAGCTGTATTGAGAAAAACAAATCAGCTATAAAATGTTCCATTGTATGAGTTACGTGCAAGTTTCAAGCTCATGGAAAAATGTGAGTACCTCTGTGAAAAAGTTGGATGCTTCTGCTTCTAGTTGTCTGAGAAAAAAATGCTCATAATCTTTCTTTCCTCTGTTTGGATTCCCCTCAAAAAGAATCTAAGAAAGTCCTTTTAATGGCAGTGGATTAAAAGCCATTACAATGGCCAATGGCTTTTTAAAAAACTTTAAATTTTTGGTTTAAAATACGCTCCTAAGGCACGTACTATTTTAATGATCACAGAAAATTGTAACCTTTTAAATATGCTTCCTCGGACTTTTTTCCTAGGAGGAAATCAGGAGCTGTAAATGATCCAAGGATAATAACTCATTACAGCAGAGGCTGGCTGCTGGGGAAGTGAGTAGTTGGACGGTCAAGAGTTTGCTTGTTTTCCAGAAGACCTGTGTTGAAATGAAGCTATATCCATATATATCAGCACTGTGGGATCAGCATTCTCAAATAGAAGACAAGTGAGGTGGAATTTCTGACCCATTCTGATTTTGACTCATCGTTTCAGATGCAGTACTCAAGAGCCACCCAAACTTTCATCCCCTAGAACAGTACCTTCTACATCCTGCACCCCAGGGAAGCTGCTTCTCTGTGCTGCTGCCCAATTCTTGAGCGACATCACAGTGTGAACATAATCAGAATAAACCAGGATTGGTGCCAGCAGGTTGTGAGCATGCAAGGAGTTGGCCTACTTATACAAAGAGCTGACACAGCCAGACCTCAGTGCAAAGGTCTCTTCTCCACCCCAGAGGTCAATAGAGACTTTAAAGGCAGAGAAAGCTGTCTTCCACATAGAATACTGGTTGCTTTTTGTTAGGACTTGGTAGTTCTAGGGTTTCTTTACTACTGTGAATCAAAATAACTGATTTCAGGGCATGCTGCAAAGTTCAGTTCTTCTCCTATACTCCTCAAAAGTTTAAAATTGTCAAAAATTATTACAGAAATGATGTCACTTAAGTGTTTAGTTTGCCTGTCTTGAAGCCACAGGAGAGTACTGCTGCACATTCTCGCTTTTCTTATTTTCTTATTTTTCTTATTTTCTTATTTTTCTTATTTCCAAGGTTGAAGTAAATGATTCTAGTTCACAAGACTGAAGTAGCTCCTTCTAAATTTACGTGTCGAAAAAACAAAGAAAGTCCACATCCAAAAAAATTTCTGGTCATCCTGAAGATGTATCTATACATAAATTTCAGATAATCCCCCCCCCCATGCCCTAAGAAAACTAGCTCTTCCCTTTATTTACACTTTTAACTACAATACAATGAGTATTTTTCCAGTGTCTACATATAGACTTCAGGTGCTTTTGTCTGGTCTATGAAGAAATTGTTTTCAGTGCCTTTTCAGAGAAGTACCAGCAACTAATTCTGTTAAACTGGAGGTCAGATAATGTTTTCAATGTGGTCATTTTCCAGTGGTTTCAACCTGACCCTTATATATATAGATATATAGATAAACGCCTTTAAAACTGCTTCCTTATACAGTAGGTCTGTGAAGACTGCTATAAAGAAAGAACAACCATAAAAACTAACTACCATAAAACTAACAACTAACATGCCATAAAAATAAAAAAGAAAATAAAACTGAGATACGCTCTTAATGATGAGCTATTAATGAAAACTTTCAGTAAAAGAAAAGTCTCTTATAACATTTCTTCTCAAGATAATGAAAGTTAGTCAACTGTTTGAAACAAAGATGCTACATATATACCTTTTTTTTAACATCAAAAATATCTGTGACAGGTGAAGAAGGGTACCCTATGATCCATGTATCACAACTATGTAATCTCCTAACTGTCCCAGCTGACTAGAAGTTTGAAGGGTACAAATGCCAAGGCCCTTTCCACTCCACTTTTTTGCGAATCAGAATCCAGTCTAGATCCTGATTCCTCAGTGCCAGTTCCTGACCCATGCCTTCACTGGGACCCACCCCTGGTTCATATTGTGAGAAAGGTGCTGGGAGTTGTGCCAACAACAAGGCATGTGCAGGACTACTGTGAGCTGCTGGTTTCTACAAGAGTGAACAGCCCATCACCAGAGTGAACATCTGGTTCCACCTGAGGGAGCAGACCCTGGGTTTCATGCCTGCTCACCTTTTTTCTTCTATAAAGTGCAGACAGAGCAGAGCTGTTTTCCACATGAACAACAACTATGCTGAAACTTCTGTGGTGGAGAGAATTTTTGTACTTCTGGTAAGCAAGATGCATCTCAACTCATGGTGACTTGTCTGTGGTCCATGAGATGACAGTGCCAAGGCTTCAGCACTCTGGAGCCTAATAGCACTATTGCCAGGCACAGCCCCAGACCTACCAAGTTTTTTTGGAAGGTTTAAATAGTCTAAATAGTTAAACAATAGATGGACACTTCACACAGTTGCCGTACAGGTCACCCAGTACTGTACCCATAGCTTCATGTTATCTGTGTGTTATCAATATGTATTTGCCACTGATAGTCTAAAAGTGTTTGTTACAGAAATCCAGCTTGTGGACAACGTAATCCAAATGCTCACTCGTTTAGGACATGTCCACCATGCCAAATCCAGTAGGGTCGAGTAAGGACCTGTACTTTCTTTGGCATCTCTGTGTCTGCATCACAGACCAGAAAGCAGGTCAAGTACAAGTGAAGGATCCAGTCCATTCCCAAATACATTGAGGTGCAAGTCTTGTCACAGAGAAACTCTCAAAGTCCTGGGGATGGGTTATCTATAAACTTTAAAAGCATGGAAGCACCTCAAGAGATTTATCCCAGCTGGTATTGTATGGAAAATTGCAAGGATTATTTTCTTGCTACTTTATAGTATCTCATCCTTTTATGTTAGGCTTAATTTCTAAGACTTGAGACTGTGCATTAGACACATAAGAATAGCTTGTCCCATTCACAGACATTTTTAATTACTTTCAGGGAGCCCTTCAATATAGTGCCCACATCCACGCCCTCCCAGGGTGTCATAGGTTGCACCTTTACCTTTCACCTCAGTGACAGACTTCAGAGAAGATATTTGAGTAAAGAGAGTGGATTTTTAACTGGCAATAAAGATTTCAGCTTGGGTACTGCAATGTATTGAGACAGAAATCTTTCAACCTAACTCACCAACCAAAATCTTCCTATATTAAAGACTCTGTAAGATGATCTCGTTATAGGTGAGATATGCCTGTGTATTAGGAAATACACAGAGACTGAAGAGTGAATAGGAACAGAGATTTTCATTTAATATTCCTTTACAAAAGTTGGTTTTATTCTTTTCTCTCTAATATTTTTGCCAGGAACACTGTTTTCAGTGACATATTCATTTGAGATGGCTAATAGGTACATTTAATAGGAAATTTTTCTTACAATCATTACTGGAAAGTTTTTATTTCCTCTTGAAGTATTGCTTATTTCTTTCATTTTCTAGGATCATTTCACGCTGACAAGCAGCAGAAAAAGCCATCAGGAAAAGGCAGAAATATCTTGCTAACATCTTAAGGCAAATCATATAATTGCAAGATTTTACTTAGTGTTAGAAATATGTCAGCCACACTTCAGGAAACATATAGGAAGCTTCATCAAATAAAAAAATTATCATACATCTACTTAATATTTTGTCTTTCTTGATGAGGTTAGCAAATATGCATAAGTCCAAACACTTACTGCTAATTAGCCCTTTTTCCCTCACTGATCCATATCCAATATTAACAACGCTGTTCATTTTTCAGCCAAATTGTCGAAAACATTTCATAAAAGCTTTAAAAAACGTTATTGTTATTTTAAAGACAGTGCCACAGAGGCAATGCAATGTTTGCAAAATTACTCCATGAGTCTGTTGCAGAGTCAAGAGCAGAATCCACACCTCTTTGACCCCATCTCTTTGTCCCAGTTATTTTTTTCACCATGAGTGATGATGTACAAATCTTCACCAGATAAATCAAAAATCACTTCATCCACACTCTGTGCATAACAGGTCTTCTTCAGGGACATAAAAATGATTAGGGGGTTGGAGCACCTCTGCTACAAGGACAGGCTGAGGGAGCTGGGGTTGTTCAGCCTGGAGAAGAGGAGGCTCCGGGGAGACCTAATAGCGGCCTTCCAGTACCTGAGGGGGGCCTACAGGAAGGCTGGGGAGAGTCTGTTCACAAAGGCCGGCAATGATAGAACGAGGGCTAATGGGTTTAAACTGGAGAAGAGCAGATTTAGATTAGACATTAAGAACAAGTTATCAAGTTCTTTCCAATGAGGGTGGTGGAGCACTGGAACAGGTTGCCCAGGGAGGTGGTTGAGGCCCCTTCCCTGGAGACATTCAAGGTGAGGCTCCATGAGGCCCTGGGCAACCTGGTCTAGTTGGAGGTGTCCCTGTGGCTGCAGGGGGGTCGGACTAGATGACCTTTGAAGGTCCCTTCCGGCCCAGATGATTCTATGATTCTATGATTCTCCAACAAAGCCCAAGAACGGCAAAACAAGGGTGACTTAACTTTCTTAAAGGGGAAAAAATGCCTCTGAAAATTATGGTGCTGAGGTTTGTGCACAGTTGCATATGCAAAGGCTGATCACAGAGGTTGCCGCCCAAGGCTAATTAGAATTGAAGGCATTTATAATTATAGCATTTTTTAATTATAGAAAGGATAGCACCTCCACTTTTGCACAAATGCATGGCTAATTGTTCAGTGATGATGGGAAGAAAAAGAAAGAAAAGTACTATGATTATTTAATGAGGTTTCTGAAAACAGATTGCATTATTTAAAGTGTATTTAAGTGCAACTACGTCTTGTTAAATTGCCACTCTTCCCTGAGCTTTTTATGCTAGGGAAGCATGTAGCCTTGGGCTTAGCGCTGGCCATGCTGGGGGCTGGGTGGTGGCCCAAGCTCTTTGCCCAGATGAAGGCAGGTGATGTAAAGCTGTGGATTGATGTCTTTATGAAAGGCTCAATGCTTACTGTAGATATCACTATCTAAAGCAGACAAGAATGATGATGAGGAAGCCTGCCCATGTGAGTGTGAGTCCCAGCAGAATTTTGTTGCAACAGAAAAGTGTCTCTCCATGGAGGAGATGACCAGCAAGAACTTCCCAGTGCCACGGGGACATGGTGATAGCCACTCTGGAAGAGTCACCGTGCCTTCCAGCAAATGCAGGAGCACTGCAGTTTGGGAATCTTGGTCTTGTCAGTGGGGAAACTCCGTTCATCAGAGATACCCTACCTCACACACTGCGTTGGTGCTGTCGCCCATGCCGGCGTGTCAGTGTGATTGTTACTTATTTCATAACCAGATGTTAACCAAGGGCTCCGCTGCCTAACTGGACACAGAGGCTGGCATCAAAGCATCAATGGCTGTAAGTCTGTCACCATTCAGAGCAGTTGAATTTTAGTCCCCAGGTATTTTTATTTAGAAAAATAATTGTTTGTGCTGGTACCCACTCACAAAAGCACACTTCAAAACCACCAGAACCCTGGTCAGGGTCAGAAACATCAAGATCTGAGACTGATAGACAGGGAGAGGTGGAAAGGAGCCAGCTACCAAGAGCTGAAGCAGCACAGCTCCCAAGGGGCAATCGCATCAGAAAGGAGCTGAGCTCTGCCGAACCAGTTCTAGCTGCAAAGCTGGGACCCAGCTGTGCTGTTAATAGCTAGCTCTGCTAAAGCAGACCTCAGCAGCCTCGGCACAGCCCTCTCCATCGCTCCTTTGCACTTCAGAAATGCAGAATGTGCTGAAAGCTTCTTTCCCTGAGACTTTTCCTCTGGCAGCATATCAGTGAACCGGCATCTCATCTAGACATTAACAGCCCGAGTGGGCAGTGATGAAGAAAGAGAGAGCTGAGATGTTGCTGTTAAGGAACAATTTTTCCATGTAATACATGCAGACCAGGAAGTTTCCATGACAGTGAATATTATCAGAACTGATACTTGATCATCCTTCACTGGAACATTCTTTCTAGCTGTATCTGAATAGTCTTACATTAACAGAGATATGAGACACCAGGCCCAAGCTTCATTTGTTAACAAGTGCACAGGCAAGCAGAGGAACGGCTAGCAACACCTTACAATGGAAAATAAAGAAATACAACACAAATCGGTTTACATTTTTCCAGGCTAGGTTAATGGAAAAAGTTATCGCTTGACTGTTTACATTCATCAAGATAAATTTACACAGGTTTTATTTAGGCTGTAAGATACAGCTGGGACATATTTGCTCATTTCAGAAACAGTCATTCGATTTGCAAGACAAAGTAAAGGGCTAAGGTTTGAACTGACCCCCCTTCTCCACAAGGAAAGCAATAAAAAAAAATAATCCCATAACCATGTTAATCTCCTGTGTAGAAAAGATTCATATGTTAGCATTAGGCTTAGCGCTCTTGAGGGCTTTTTCAAAGTACCCTTGAACATATGGTTTTATATGCTTTATTTAAAATAAGTTTCTTTAAAAAATCCTGCCAGATACTAATTCCTTTTGGCATCTGAAATACAGCTCATGAGGACTGCTTGGCTTCTTGTGGAAAAAAACACTTGTTTGGAGGCAAATCTGAGGTCTGACTCTTTTGAAAGAAGGGCATTAAGATACCTTGCACAGGATATGCTACAAGGCATTTTTAAAAGAAGCAGCTGGTTCCTTCCAACCTGAGCAGGAGGCAGACAGAATTTCCTTTGTTTTTAATAGATTTTAAACTAACCCTATTGTTTAGGGAAGGACTGTGAGCTACCAAATGCCTGAGAATTATTATTATGTCTTGCCTGTGCTACACCATCTGCCTTTGCAAAGCTACTGCAATATTAGAAGTTTTCCTGTACAGCATTTCATGTTTTATGTATGCTGTGATAACTCTCATAGTATTAACTTAAATATTTCAATACTTTCCCCAGGCTTAAAGAAAAAATCTCCCCTCTCCCCCCACTTCCCATCAACAGACATATTACTTTCACTGGAATTCAGCAAGGGGTAGTGGATTCCTTCCCCCCACTTGTAGGGCTTTTTCCTGATAGATGAATGTAAAAGATAAAGCTTTACATTTCAGACAGACCAATGGCCATTACAAAATTTCCGCCAGTGCCTTGCTGGCTGACAGATGGCAGGACAGACATTCTCTCTCATCAGGCGTCTCCTGTGTGTCTCATGGGGTGAGGGAAAAATGGGCAGAAATAAAAGATTTGTCATGGAAATGCAAATAATAACTGTAAATCAACAGAAAGAGCAAAGATATGAAGCCACATAAAACTCTCAGTGAGTGACAGATTATCTAGGCAAACTCCAGGAAATCTTCTAGTTCAGTGGATTTTACTGAATAAAGAATATAGTCATTGGAATTTTAAATGTATCTATAGTTAACTTAAAATCAGAAATGATCATGAAATATGGCATAGACTGCCTTTATCAAACCTAACCCTACACACCTAGGACAACAGAAGCATACTCTAAGTGAAGGGGGAAAAAAATCACTTTCTTTCCCCATTCTGACAGGGATAACACAGAAACTCAGTCTTAAACTTTAGTTGAATGAATGGAGACTTAAATGGTGCTTAGCTATGGCTCAAGAAAACTATGAACTATTTACAGGTATCTGTAAGTTGCATAACTGCTTACAACACCTAGAGCGAGTCTGAGGTTGAATTCCACATATATACAAACACCTAAGAGCCACCAGAAGCTGCCTCAGGAAACCTAGCCTACCTACACTATCTAGAGCCATACATTAACTAACTTCCTGACACAAATCCTATTTTTTTCAGTTTGTATTACTTGGCATAATCATTTCTATGAGTGAAGTTGGCTGGTTTGCTGAAGGTAGAATGTAAATGATCGACTTCAGTAATTGTTATAGCACTTACCCCAGTAATGAAATCAACAGAAAAGTTATTTGGAGCAAATGATAATAAAAATGCATATTTTTAGAGCTTTGAAGTTCAATATTTTAGTACCATTTGTATTCCTCTTAATATTAGCCTAGCATTTCAGAGGCAATTATGGGTGGTTGGGGTTTTTTTAATTTCTCAAGGCAGTAATCCAATTCCATGGGAGATGTAATTACCTACACCAAAGGGATGTAGATTATTACACATGAGAAATCAGTGTGATGGGATGGCTAGTCCAGCAGGATTTTTTTTCAATTGAGAAGTTATAGAGGTCATAGGCACTGTTCTCTTTTGTAGGTTTGCCCTCACATTCGCCTTTTGAACATGAAATAGAATATTTTTCCATGGAGAGGAAAGGCAGCTATTCTGAACATTTTCCATTAATGAGGAGCTGCTCTGTATGAACAATTAAACCAAAAATAAATAAAGCCTGTTTCTATCTGGGAGCACAACTGAGTCAAGCACCAAACACATAGTCAAAACAATGGTCTTTGAAGACTGGCATAACTCCAGAAAAAGTTACAAAGCAAAGGATGTTCAGTTTTGAAACGTGTTGAGCAAAGTAGAAAATAAAAAACTATTGAATTAGCATAACAGATTTGTTTGTTTTGATCTGAAGTTTCTCAACCTCAACTCACAAGTAAAGGTTTGGTGGAAATAGAGTGATGGCACAAGGGGGATACAAAGAAGCATCTGAGAGGTGTCACTGACATTGTTCAGAAAAATCTTTCCAGTTGCCAGCAATGAACAGCATTGAAAAAAAAAATATGATCATCTGAAATCATTCAAGCTTCCATGTTTACCATTCAAGATAAAGCTTAGAGACCATATGATGTATACCGAGGAACTGATTTCTTTGTTACTGTACAATAATCAAAATAAAACCTAGAGACTAAGAAAGGAAGCAGAAAAGAGGAAAAAAGCCTATTTTTAACAAAAGAAGTACTGAAAAACAATTAAGTATTCCTTTAAATCCAAGAATCCCAAACTTCAGGGAGACTGGGTTCAACAATTAAGCATTCCTTTAAATCCAAGAATCTCAAAGTTCAGGGAGACTGGGTTCCTGTATTTCTAAAAAGCAATTTCTACTCTCCCAGTAGATCTTCCAAGAGTTCCTGTGAATTCCAGCTGCAAAACAGCTGCCCCCGAACAGATAAATGATCAGACATGGCTGGTGTTTTATGCCCTGTTTGGTTCTTTCTCCACTAGGATGGAAACAGAAATTAAGTTTAGCAAGGATGCAGCTAAGGTTGTGGACACTATACAGCTTAACACATGTCAAGTTCTAATTTATTAATGTTCTCCCAATACACAGGTTGAGTTTTCTTTCATGTTAGATAAGGATAATGACAGGTCTCTGTAAGAAGAAGAGTTTTATCTCTGGGATGATCAAGAGAATTCCTAGCCTGAAGAACTTTGCAAGTGACAACATCTTTCAGGTCACCAGCATTTCAATAGCTAATAGTATAGCTGTGAAGAAATCATACATGATATAGTGGCACAGCCAATGTGCAGCCAACAGCTGACACATGACTGATCTACAAAATCATAACAGTTTTTATTCACATTATAGGCACCAGTAAATTTTATTTGAAGTCTGATGAAGTTTGAGAAATACTGTCACTCTGGAATATTATCATCTACTAAGGGAGGATGTACACTGCAATATATTGCAAGAAATAAGGTCTTGGTTGTCAATTTTAGTAGTTCCCCTAGCACACACTGGAAAGGCTGTGACTGAAATTTATTACAAATGATTAATTACATACTCAAACTCCTGAGTTATGTGAAAACATTTTTTACCTCTTTTTGAAGTGTGACTGAAACCCTAAAAACTGATACTTGTATCAGAGGATATAGATGACAAACCCAGATACTAGAATGAGAAATTGAAAAGCTACAATAATTTTGCAAATAGAACTGTGTATTAGATCTAGATTTCTGAACATCGATTTATTCACAGCCTTATGTAATCTTCCCCAACCAACTTGTCTTTCTTCCAGTTTACCAATATCACCGTATTTTTCCCAGGATCAGCTTCCTTGGAAACTTCTTAAGCAGCATGACATGAGCACATACATAGGAATAAAGTGGACTCTGAATATTTGATGGATACAAATTTACATCAAAAGAGCTACTTGCAGAGATGGCACTGTGCTTGATCACTGCCCACCTCTCACTGCATGGTATACTACACTTTTGTCCACAAGCTCAGTTGTTTCATGAGTTTGCTGAGGTTTTGAAGTAAATCTTTTATCAGCTAAAGATTACTTTTTAGGAAAAATATCACAAGAAAAGTGTCTCTAGTAAGAGCCTCAGAATTTCTCAGGAACTTCATGCCTAAATTCTATAAAAAGTCAGAAGTCTTTGTAGTGCAATAGATTAGTAGTCAGTTATGACATTATTTTGTTAATTAAAATAAACCTATTGCTATCAAGGCAGGTGGCCAGCAAAACTGCCACCTTGGACTTCCGAAGGGCAGATTTTGGCCTCTTCAGGAGCATGGTTGAAAGTGTCCTTTTGGTGACAGTCCTGAAGGGCAAAAGTGCCCAGGAAGGCTGGTTGTGCTTCAAGGAGGCACCCTTAAAAGCACAGGAAAGAGCCATACCCAAGTCCCAGAAAACAAGCAGGAAGGGAAGAAGACCAGCCTGGCTAAATAAAGAGCTTTGGCTGGAGCTCAAGAACAAAAAGAAGGTTTATGACCTTTGGAAAAGGGGACTGGCAGGTAAGGAGAAATACCAGGAAGCAGTGAAGATATGCAGGGGAAAAATTAGAAGGGCCAAGGCTCCG
>BJBW01001266.1:31478-62490 GCA_004320125.1 Scolopax mira | reverse complement strand
TCATGTGATTTACTTGAGCCCAGTTCTCCAGCCTGTCCATGTTCATACTATAGAACATGAGTATTTCCTGGGGGTATAATAGGAATACTTACACTTTTGAAAATCATGTATGTTAATTGGAGAGAAGCTTGATTTTTGACATATGTATTTGTCTGGTTTTTTTCTGCTTATGATTAAGTAGAAAATCTTGCTGCTTTATCCACTTTCCCCATTAGGATGAAATTACCAAAGTTCGTGCAGATAACAAGTTAAACCTAAACGTAGAGAAGAGCAGAGTGAAAGAATTGGTAAGTTTTGATTACTTTCTTCCAGGAATATCTAAACAGTGAGTAGCCTACAAATTTGATTAAGAGCATCTTACTGAAAGAGCATGTTCATATTAATCTGTAGTATCATTCAGCTTCAAGAAAGTATTAATTGAAACTACTCATCTTTATGCTGCTCTACTACAAGGTGCCATGTTTGGGGTGTCTATTCTGGTATTGGTTTAATATTGTGATTAATACATTACACTCAAATCTATTAGATATTTAGTCTAAATATGCTAACTGTCTAAAAGTTTTCTATGTTATTAGTATTTATTGGTGTATCTCTTTCTCTTTGTTCACACTTAAGTATACATGTTTTATTAAATTTATCATCACTGAAGATGTTTTATTTCCTTTAGCTAGAGAATTTATAGCATAGCTAGTTTGTCAGGAAATGCATATTGTGAAGATAATTGGGTTTGTTTTCTTCCAACTGCAACTGATATTGGTTCAGATTGTTTTGATCTTTGACATATCTGGTAGAACTGAATTTGTGATCTTAAGTTAGAACAATGTAGATGGAAAAATTAGAAAATTAACAAGTTTTTGCATTATATAGCACTCTATTTAGAGTTCTGTTCCCATAGATAATTTTTAATGGCTTTTAGGATCTCAAAGAAATTGCACCTTCTACATTGAAAGATCTTTTTAATGATACTTTTCTATTAGTATTATTTCATACTAATTTCTGTCCTTTTTCACAGGTGTATAATGAATACATAATATTTATCTCCAATCTAGGCAATTAAGAACTGTTTAAGTAGATATCATTTATCTTCTGTGTGTGCCCCTTCAAGTTTTTCACAATATTTAGTTTAGGTAATAGCTGTGTCAGTAATTTAGTATAGTGACTAACAGTCTGTTATCCAATGGTAGATGCGTAAATAAAGTAAAATTTGAGCAGGTAGAATTCCCATTTAAAGGTTAATACTTCATGCTAATGTGTTTGTTTTTTTAAAAAAAAAAATCATGAAATGTATTAACTGTGTACATTATGAGCTTCGCAATGCTTTACAATGCTAATAGAAAACCCACTTAAATCCAGTTTGCTAGTGATAAAATAGGCCCTGGTGTTTTCTCATATATTTTTGTAGGAACCTGGAATCTGAACTCTGTCTATTGTGCAGAGCACTATGTTGTTTTGACTGCCTCCCAAAAAAGCAGACTGTGCATGTCAACTTTCTCTTTAAAAAGTTGACCCATTTTGTAGTCTGTTGTGCAACTGTAGTTTTATAGTTTCTATGAAAACTGCTCTTTTCTTTTTTTTTTCTCTCCCTACTCCCCCACTTTAATTGCCAGCTCTGCCATTTGTGAACAGAAAAGGAAAAAGGCAGATGAACGGGGAGCAGGTTGTAGCACAACTGCTGAGTTGGGGGTGAGGCATAATCCAGTATTTTCTATAGTAGGCAGAGCATCATTATCATATTTACTTTAATTGTAATGTGACTTCGGACTGAATATCTAGCTTTTTGAGAATAAAACTCATAATTGAAGGTTACTGTGCATTCTTACTGTTACTATTCAGAAGAGAAATGTCCTAAGTTTAAATGGATTTGTCTTGAAGCACCAAGTAAAATGTTCTTCAGTTTTGCTTGGAATAAGTACTGAAGGAGAATTTCTTAATTTGTCAACACTGCCGGCAGTCTTTATTGTTTCAAACTCTTAAGTGCTTTTCTTTTCATTAGTCTGTTCCATTTCATATTTCTTGGATAATCCTACATTGCTAAATGCACATCTCTTTATGCTGTGATTTATATCTGCAATGATACAGATGTGATTTAAAAACTCTAAGTATGGTACAAAATTCCATCTGTATTCATGTGTTCATGCATCACAGTGCCTTTAAGCTTGCTGCTAAAAATCTCAAGCTGCATCTGACAAAACTGAATTTTCTCTGTACTGTGAAGACTTGGACTTAAGGGGAAATCTCTCTGAATTTCAAGGATGAAGTTTAACCTTGTCTTTCGTGCTTTTTTTTATGCACTACTGTAACTGTAGGTCTGTAGTGATGCCTTGCAATAAAAGGGTATATTTCACTGTTTTGAACTGAAGTTTAAAGTCCTTGGGTCTGACCTAGAAAGTTCTAGCTACAAAATAAAACTTTAACAAATGCAAACATCAAGAAAGATGTTTGTAGAATAGAAATTATTGAGAAAACGTCGATTTGGCTAACAGCATCTTTTTTTTTTTTTCCTTCCCCTTTTAGTATTCACTTAATGAAAGAAAACTACTCGAAATGAGGACAGAAATAGTGGAATTGGTAAGGACTTCGTAGTTGTTTACTACACAGCAAATCTTTTTGTACTTGTGGTATATGTCTGATTATTGCTTTTGACATTTAATGTACAAAATGTCATTGTGCTTTATTTCCTCGTATGTGGAATTTTCATATTGGTACAGGTGACTGCAAAACGGCTTTCATATGTATATATTATTTTTTCAGAGCAAAAAAGGCTTTCAGAGCAAAAAGGCTTTCATATATGTATTATTAGACCCTCTGCATGTATATATGAGCTGTTTGGTTTTGAAACTTCATGTATGTAATGTTTTCTCTAGATTAGAATTCTACTCTTAATGTTAGTTTGTCAAATTAATTTTTATCCCCCCCCCTGTTTAGTGAGACTGAAACACATCGCTAGATTGATTTGGCTTCATTTTAGAGGAGGTTTTTACCAAGCATTTCCCCTTCCTTTTGTTTCCTTTCTGTAGTATAGGTAATTATCCCTAGGAACATGCGTAGCACTAAGTCGTTAACTTATTCACAATGTTACAGCAGTGCTGGTTTGAAAAGATCAACAGCTGTTACTCTCAGTTTACAAATTTGGTTATTTTCAAATTTCAGTCTTTTATTAGTAATCATTCTATCCCCCTTTTTGACAGAAGTCCTGTCTTCTGTCATAATCAGATTCTGAATTTCTCTGTAGCTGGTTTTGTGATAGAATTCATTAAAAGATGAAGTCATGCTTTTTTACATCATAAGACCAATTATCCATTTTTCTAATGATCCATGAATCTTTATGGTATGCTCTGGTATGTTTTTGCCACACGAGGCTGTTAGACTTCTCAATAGCTCTAATTGAGCAGTGACTGAAATGTCAGTGGGCCCAATGACAGGTGGAAGTTAATGTTTATCCTGCTAGATTAAGATAAGGAAGCATCCAGTTCTGCTCCTTCCTAGATTGTGTTAAGGAACATGTAATCATATAAATTTCCCAAGCTCACCAAACTGTTCAGTTCTTTGGATATAATCTGTTAGGAAGGAACTTTTTCACTTTGAATGAAAAGTAACATACATTTAAGGAGGAACCAGAAATAAGACTTGAAGAGCTTAATTAAATTTCTAAAGCTAGAAACTGTTCAAAGAGCATAATTTTTGTTGCCTTGTTTCTTAGCATGCACAACAAGATCGAGCTCTGACCCAAACAGACAGAAAAATAGATACAGAAGTTGCAGATCTGAAAACAATGCTCGAAACGCACAAACTTGATAATATTAAGTACTTAGCAGGTAAGGAATCTGATGGCTGGCTGTGGTGAGAAACTATTAAAAATTGTTAAATGTTTGTAAACTCGATTGACTGTATTCATAAAGGCGCTGATGAGAGAGAAAAAAAAAAATCACACGAAACCAACCACTTGAAATGGTCTCAGTCAAGATAAGCACTCTTATTTGTGTACCTAACCCAAAGTTTCCTATGAATTGCAACTTTACTCTTCATGAACTATGGCTGTATGACTTCTTGTTTTTACCCTTGCTTTATACTGTAATAATAACGTGTACAAGAAATCTGAAAGACTGCCTGTTAAAAAGGGCCACAAAGTTCTTTAATGCCTGACTTAATTTATAAGAGCAGCCCATTACATGCATTTCTAGGATTTCTTCATCTGTCTGGTGTCCAAAATGGAACAGTTCAACTTTTCTGACTGTTTGGCACCACGTGTTCTTTAAACTTTCTTTTTTTTTCAGGCATGTGCATTAGATAAAGACTATATTATGTGTGTATGTCTACATTATTGCCCTAGATAACTTCTATTTTGATGTTTTTCTACTGAGTGTGCAGTGCTATTAAATGGGCGGGTTTGCAGTAGGAAATTATTCTTCTGAATTAGATTTTTCTGATTATTCTTTCACAATGGATTTTGTCACAAGTACAATCACATCTATTCATAGTACTGTACTTCAAGCATATCCTTTAGAGAGAACCATTACTGGAAAATAAAAGGCCATTTATTAAAATAAGAGTAAATTCTTTTCCCCACCATCTCTACTCAAAAACTCTACTGTTGAACTCTGCATGGAAAAAAAAAATAATAAATTTGCATTGAGTTTGAAGTGCTCCTGTTGCAAACAATGGCAAAAATCTTTTGTGTGCATTTTGTGTGCATCAACCAAAAGTTGATTTCATTTACATAGAGATTTTAAAAAATTCAAACTGATAAGCCTCATTAAAGATCGCTTTCATTTATTTGTTTGCCAAATACTTGACTGTGATTTAATAATCCTGTTATTCATTTCCTCACTTTACAACTCTAACTTGCCATATTGATCTTTTTTGGAATGGTAAGCAACTAAAGGTTTCTTTCAGCCCGTTGATAGTTTTCTAGCCTACTGTCCCTGCATTCTTTTTTTCCTTCCTTCTTAGTTGTTATTTTTGTGCCCCTCCACCTTGAAATTATTTGCTGTAAAATAAAAGCCTTGTTTTCTTACGTGGGAAAGGGGTGGTGGTTATACTTTTAGTATTGTAGTAAGATGTGTACATAATGTTCTGAAGATATGTTCTGAGAGCTAATGATTTATTGTGTCCATTTCCCCCCCCCATTTTTATTTTCTTTCAGGTTCAGTATTTACATGCCTTACTGTAGCACTGGGATTTTATCGTTTATGGAGATAATAAAACATCAATTTAAAGGGACTTCCACTGTCTTGGTTTCTGGGGGAAAAAAAAAGTTTTATCTTTGCCTGGACTTTAACCAGGTCTTGACTGTTTTGTTTATTTAATTTTTGTAAAGCAGACTGGGTTGAGAATGTAACCAAAGACGTGCCTAGAACCAAACTGAACACATATCATGCATATTTTGAAATTTACCTCTGATGAAAGAATGGTATATGCATTTCTGCCATTTCCCTCCTTTCTCCACTGCAGTACACCTTGCTGCTACAAAGTGTCATATAAGCAAAGACTGGCATTCCTGCCAACAGTATGGGGCTACACACTCTGGAGAAGAACCTATGGAATTATGTTCCCTTGCCTGTTCAGGCATGATTGCCAGAGTCAGTTGCATTTATCAGACCGAAGTCTTGATTATTAATGTAAAACTGAAACTACACATTTTGTGGCTTGGAGGCACTCTTGTATAAGTAGAATTTGTGTTAACTGAATCATGCTTACTTTCCTCCTTCTAACTTGTTCATACAGTTACTATGATCAAATATTTGTTTTGCTATTTTTGTAACATTATAGGTATCAGTTTATTTTCCAGATGTCCGTCCAATCAGTCATTTTTTGTGAAAGTACTATGTAATGATAGCAGTGTTTGCTGCTAGTTTTATTTGTAATGTATTTCTAGAGGTTTTTGTGACTAACTTGCCTTTGGTACATGTAAGTATCTGATACTCATTCCATATGCTAATTGTTAACTTTTACCACCGTAACTGGAGGTTTGAAATGCAGTAAAATACACTAGTTGTGTTAATTTGCACTAAGTGATATGAAATGTCTCTGGTGCTGCCTTCTTGATGGAAGGAAATTGATGCTTCTAGAAAGGAAAGAGATTTTTAAATGGTGGTTATAAAGCAGGGGTTTTGGTGAGGGAGTTGCAATACTGATAGTCTTCTAGGTTTTTTGTTGTTTAACAAATAAAAAATAATCCTGTTCGTTCTTCAGATGTGGAACTTTCATACCAATGAAAGCAGTAGTGAAGACCTGCAAGGATGTTTAATCCAGTTCTGAGCAAGCCTGTGTGACCTAGTAAGGGCAGCTGAAAGCAATGAAGGCAGGCATCCAGGGCATCCAAATATCTGTCATTCTTCCATTGATGAAACAACTGGTTTAGTAGCAGAGCTGCCATCTGTGGTCCTTCGGTTAACGGAATTTTCTCTTTCTTGCTTGCTTTAGGAGAAGAGAACATTCTATGCACTGGTAATCAATGCTGCTAGAGCACAATCACAGCTTTGCTACATGAAAGGAAAGCTGTTCAGCTACTTTATTCTTGTTCTGTAATAACCACTGAACTTTTTTGGTGGTTGGGAGTGCCAACTTTGATTGTGTGCAAGTGCAGAGGAAGAGATGGATACCTGTAACAATACTATGCTGGCCTGAAATAAAGAATTTTGAATATTTCCTAGAAAATGCTGAGTTTTTATTATAAATGCAACTTTTAAATTTGAATTTAATCTCTTTGAAGGTGAGCGACTGCTAATAGGACTTCTTTGAAGTTAAGAATTAGCAACTGTTTACAACTAATTTTAAATATAGGGTCTATCCTGTTAAGAACAGATACTGTGCAAGTAAACTTCTTTTCAGGGCAGGTGGAAGGAGGAAGTGAAAGATTATAGAGCAGCACTCTCCTGAAATTGGCAAAGTGTCAGGCAAACCAGCACTTACTGGTGAGTGTCCTAAATGAGAAATAAAATGTCATTCAGGAAAAGGACACTATAAATAGAATATAATTATTATTTCCTAGTCCATGAAGTCTTCAAGTGTGGTATAAAGCTTGTTACTCCTATGTGCATAGATGCAAAATCTTCCCCAACTCCCTCTGATTTTAAAGATCAGTTTAGCAATCTTTCTAACACAAACTCATCATATAGTTATTGGCAAAAAGGTAAAAAATCCCTCCATATATTTCCAAACACAAATCCTTTCAGATAGAGGTGTAAACTCAAAGAATGAGCCTTTTGGTGCAGGTAAGAAGCAAATACATCAGGACATACTACTAAATATATACTGATAAACATTTGATTGTCAAATGATTGCTAAATTCCTAAGTAGGAGACTTAAATTGGCAATTTTTTTTTGTATCATGCCATATGTTGTCTCTAATTTGAATCAGTAGCAATTCTGAAGGTACAGAAATACTTTTCAGTTCTCTAACTTCATATTTTGATTTTTAACTTGCAGAGCTCTTTCAAAAGGTGCAGGTGAAAAATAAATGGGACTGTTTTACCATAAAACCACTTTAGCTGTGAAAATCTGCAGCAGCTCCCCCTTGATTTAGAAACGTATCTGTTCATTTCCTGCCTGGCAGGAAAAAAAAAGTATAAAAGAAAAAAGATTAATCTGAAAATGTTTGTCAGGATCTATCTTGAAGTTAGTTTGCAAGAATAGAGGATGCAGCTCAAACTGAGTTCCACCCAGTTCTGATTTGCTTTCAGGAAGAGCCTGTCTCTATTGAGAGCAGGTAAGAGTCACAATCTGCCTGTGCTAAAACTAGTGTGAGTTTTCCCTATGAACTTGAGTGTTCACACAGAAATGACAGGAGGCTTCTTAAGGATTTCCTGCCTTTTGAGGAAGGAGATTGGTTTTCCAGCAAGTGGAAGTATTTTCCAAGTTCCTCCAAAAGCCTGTGTTTTGCAGAGTAAATAGACATCGAGTTCTTGCAAAACTGTATTTACTTGTAATATGTTAGTGGAGATACAATGAACTTAACCGCATGTTTGTTTTGCTTTCCTTCTTGTTTTCAGTAAAAGTTTGTAAGGGAGCCATCTCCTTTTCACTTTAGGTATGTATTACCTAAATTGTTTGCTTCGAGTGTTTTACTACTGTTGAATCACATGTTGTCTATCCCTTTCTGTACTGGAAGTGTTGATTGCATCATTCCTTTTCCAGAATGTTGTACAGTTGTACTAAAAAACCATGAGTTGACAAATGGAAACATATTTTTAATGTAGGAATTAAATCCACGTCAATTTTTCTAACCACAAATGTTTGGGTTTACTAGAATAAGCCTTATTGTAGTTGCGAGTAGTCACTTAACTGACCTTTTCAAAATCCTGGCTTGGTGCAGCTTTTAACAGTTCTTACTGACTTTGGGGAAGATGTGCTTTCACCTTCTCAATATCTAGAGTCATACGGCTTCAGTGGACTTTGCCCTTCCTATTCTTGCTACCATCTGTAGACCTTACACAGGAAAACTGGTGAGGTTTTTTTGTCTTTGTTTATTTGGGGTTTTTTGGTTGGTTGTTGGTGATTTGGTGGTTTGTTGTTTTGTTTTGTTTTTTTTTCAATCAGTGAAGTTACTGAATTCCTAGAACTAGTTCCTTTGAACTACTGGTTGCCAGGCGTAAGCAAGACTTTAGTTTTGCATCTCCCACAGAGTTTTCAGGAGTCAAGTAAACTGCCTTTATTAGGATTTCTAAAATGATCAAAGCTGCAAGATGAATCAGTATTTAACAAAACTGCTGTGTAAAGTCTCTTCAGGAAATAAGTACACTGTAAAATTAATGGTGTTTTAAATGTTTTAATATATTTGGAAAAGTTGTATTCAGAAATTATTAGTTGGCAATGGTGGTTTAATTATTGTTTTAGTTATATGTATCTAGAATTTATAGGACTTTTTGTTGTGGGGTGGATTTTTCTGTTGTTTAGGGTTTTAGGGGGATTGCTTTTCTTGTCTTTATTTTTTTTCTAAGAGTAAAGCTCTATGTTTAAGCAATTAATTTTCTTCAGCCACTAAATAGAAAGTTTATTTACAATTAAATATTTCCTGGAATATTGGGAATTGCTTTAATCAGAAGCAAATGCGTACGCTCCTGGAGATAGAGGGCCTGCTGTGTCTTTGTTAGGAAAGCTTCCTTTGGCATAAAACACTTTTTTTTTTTCCCCCCTGTTGCAAACAATTTAAAACAGTGTTATTGATTCTTTATTTTACACTTAAATTCTATGTGAGAGCAATCGCATCTCATCCTTAGCACGCAGTTTTGTAACTAGATAAAGATCACAGAGGGAAGTTATCAGTGACTGCATGGTGTTTCTCTGCAATCTGTCCATTCCAAGAAAGAAGATTAGAGTTTTCCTGGGAAGCATGCCCAGCTGGTATGAAAAAGAAAGTACTGGAAATCAGTAAGAAAGTATTGCAGCAAATATCAGTCTTGGGCTAATGTTTATCACTGTAGTGAGGCCTGTCAATATGTTGTAATATTTCAAATACTCTGGCGTTCTGATACGCGCCCTATCAAACCCTTCCAAGTTCATTATGTTCCCCATTGTATTCTGAAATTAGCTTGATTCCACTAATACTACTTGTCAGTAGTTTCTCTTTCTTGTGTAAGTAACAATATAGTGAGGTGAAAAAAAAAGTTGTGTATTGTGTTTTTTGGTTTGCTTTTTTTTTTTCCTGTGGGTTAGTGGAATGTGTTCTGTGAGAACTTAAACAGAACTGTATGATACACTAATATGCATCCTTATAGCAAAATCATACTTGGCCAAATCAAGCTTGGTAAAATAATGGGCTCCAGGTTTTGCTTTAGAATGAATAGGGTGAGTAATAGCTGTGTTGGCAGGGGTTGGGATGGGAAGCAGGGCAGGTTTCTCAGCACAAAGGGAAAACTTGGAGTTTTTGCTGATTATACTTTAGTCTCCAACATGCTTTGCTCTTTCTCCACTGTTAGAAATCTTGTGGTCCTCTTATGTAGGACTATCGGCAACGCATGTTATTCAGTGAATAGGCAGCTATGAAATACGGCACTTTTGATTGTGATTTGTGTCAGAATAATTTGTGTCACTCCAAGTCATTCTCCTGTCTTTAGCCAGGATCTGTTTTCTTGTGGCAAAGGTGTACTAAGCATTATATATTTACAAAGTTCTCCCAGTAATGCAAGAAATAAATAAATGCAAAGGCCACTTCAAAAGCTCCCTTTTTAGACTACTTACCCCAACCAGATCCAGATAGTGGCTGGAGATTTTTATAATCTTTTATATCACGGCTTTCAAAAAAAGTCAATTCTAATGCCTCGTGATTTACATGCAGGATAACCTTGGGCTCCTGAGACGCCAGCCAGGCCAAGGCACTAACTGCCACCTTATCTGAGCTACTGAACTCTTCACTGAGCTTTTAAGACCAAATAAAGCTACAGACATGAGCCCACACTAAAAAAATTAACCACTGTTGATGACGGATGAGACTGGGCAGGTCTAGTGGGGACACTGAATGTGAGTTTTATGTTTTCATTCAGTATTTTCCTTTGATGTAGTTATTTGCCTTGTGTCATGTGTTATATTGCAGTGCCATTCAGAAGTACTGGGTTCTGGGAAGCTTTTAAGAAGCTGAAATTGTGTGGAAGTTGAGGAGGAAAGTCCAAAATAAGTTCACAGTTCCAAAAGTCCATAGGAAAATTCTTGTAGAGATTGCAGTATTTTTGTTTCCTCTAAAAAAGGAGCCTTGTTAAAAAATTGTTTTCTTAGTAGCTTCTGAGTTGATTTTTTTTTTTGTTTTAATCTTCCTATCCACGTTCAGTCCATGTGTTGCAGCACGCTCTTCTCTGTGACTTCATCTGAAATAATCTCTTTTGGGGCTACCCATGACCACAGCTCTCAAAAAGATAAAGTATTACTCTCTCTTTTTGCTATTGAGTAAAATTGCATCTGAGCCTTCAGAAAAGTTTAACAGCCTACTGTCTGCTGAGCTGTTAAGTAGTTAACTTGTCTTGCTTGAAACAGGGTCCCAGTTTACCTTGAGGTGTCTGACCATGCCTAGAAATGTGATGATTCATAAAGTGCTGTTCTCTGGGGGGTTGGGAACATATAAGGAAGCTAATCCTGTTCGATAGAGAAAACAGTGTTAGTCATCAGCTAACAAAGCAAAAATATGCTTACTGTGAAAGGTAAATGTTTAATAGAAACATCTGCATTTACATAAATGCCAGTGTTTTGAAAGGTGTTTTCTCTTTCAGCTGTTACCTAACAGGAAAAGAAATAGTGCATGGTTCTCTACTTGGGCACTCCTAGCTCATTTTCCTTTGCAGTTCCTAACTTCAGCTATTCAAAATGTCATTTGATAAAGCATTTTGTATTTTCTTACATGCCATTTGTAGTTTCAGCATTGTTTTCAAACTTTCTCCCCCACCCCCCCAAGGTTGTAGAGAGATTTGGAGGAGAGAAGGGTTGATTCTCAGTTTGTTCTTCACAAGGGATTTAACGTATTTCTTAATGAAATGGTGTTTAATGCATTAAAATATGATCAGAGGCTCACTTGCAAGCCTTTACATGTTCACGGAAGTTAAAGGCTTATTTATATGAAGGTTTCACGATCAATCTTCTGATTTAAGTTTTTGTACAAATTGTGTTTCAAGTAGCAACTAAAATATTCCTGTGTGCTGTTAGTACATCACCACATGCAGCAAAACCACAAGACCCTGAGGTACTCAAATATCTCTGAATAAAACAAGCCACAGGATCATATATAAACAGATACAAATATGGGCAGGGGGGAGGTCGGGGGAAGGAGGATTGCAAGGTGCTAGAAGTCTGTGTACTGCTTAAATATCTAAGGTGCCAAATAGATAAGACTGTAGCAACAGTGGAAGAAAACATAAGCAGAGCTGGTTACTGCAGACCATAAATGAAGGTTAAGGTGTGCAGTTCCTCTTGGACAAAACCCAGCAATAGAGACAGCTGTTTAACAACTGCCTTTGCAGCGTGTGTAGCTGCCTGTGCCTGTGCTACCACACCCTGGTGGTAGCAGGGTGTTCAGCCAGAAAATTGAGGTTTCCCTGTGCTTTTCTGTTGTCCTGGAATGGAACACTTTATGGCAGATACGTGAAGTTTTGCATAAGCTGCGTTAGCCTTGGTGTGAAAATCTTAAAAAAAGTGTGTAGTGGGGGCTGGTTGTATTTTAAGGTCTCTTACCTATGTTGCTGTAAGTACTGTGTGTGAGTGCTGATTGCAAACTACCAAAGGATGATTGTTCCTTGATAATTACTGAAGTAACAGGTGTGCTAGGTGATGTGGGGATAAGTCTAAGACAGAATGAGCTTCACTGATGCTAGCGAGATGGAATTACTGTAGAGATTAGAGAAGGTGGCCAAAACCAAAAAAAGTGAGTTGCTTCTCAAAGCACTGCTTCAAAGGGGGAGTATTTGAAATGCATACACATAATGAAAGGGAAAAGCTCAGGAAATGGTAACCTTAACAAGGGTCTATGAGTGATAGCAGGTAGCAAGTTAGTTGCTAAGTTACGAGGAATTTTGGACAGCAGCTATGTAGGCAAGGATGGTGTAACGGGTCTGTGCCGAAGTTCCCATGTTCAGAGATTATCTGGAAGCATTATGTCAGTGTCAAATCATCACACAGCCATTCTGTTGCTGGGAAGATATCTGTGCTGCCCAGAGAAACGAGCTTCCTTGCTTTCTGCTCCACCTAGGGCTGGGGGAGGGGGGGGGCAGCACCAGCCTTTGTGCTTCCCTCTGAGTCCCACACTCAGATGAGTCCTCCAAATTCCAGCTCCCACTGGGGTAATTATAGAGGGAAATACAGATTTTTAGACTGGAGAGGCAGTTCCTGCCTATTTTTCGTAGCACTTCCTACCAGGGCTGCAAGCACTTAAAAATTCTGCCTCTCAGAAGAGATCCCAGCTTGCCTGAGGATAGGAAACAATAGCCCTTGGCATAATCTTTTCTGCAGTGGGGATGAAATAGGACTGTTGGATGATAAAGAGACTCTAATCTTTTGCTGGGATCCCGAGGGCTGAAGGGCTTTTCTCCTGGAATGGATTCTAGCCTTTCCAAAGACAAAGAACGGTGAATTCAGTAATGAGTCCCTAGCCAGGCAGCATAATAGATTCGCTCTATTTAAACCTTGTCCCGAGAGACCTGTGTGCGGGTTGCTTTTTTTTTTTTTTATTTTAAATTGTGGTCTGTGCTACCATAGCACTCAGATCTATGCACTATGGAAGTGCTCATCAAATATGTAACCAGCATTTGTGATGGAGATTGATAAATATGGGGAAGTACAGCTAGGTATTACACAGACTTTGTTTCTTGCACTGATGCAGTGGACTGATGTAGGCAGTTGCTAGAATCTTGATTCCATTCTTTGTGGTGTGTGATCATGTTAGTCAACCAGACTTAAGAAGCCATATTTGATCCATATGATGATTTTGATTCTCTGAATTCTTTTTCCCTAGTTCATCCCATTTAATTTACCATAGATTGCTACTGGGGAGGAGTATGGGGGGGGCTTTTCAAATAATATGAAGGAAAAAATACTTGTTGATGTAGAACGAAAAATGCACGAGAAGCAGTAGTTTTACCAAGGGTAGATTGTGTTGGACTAATTTGGTAGTTTTCTGTGGTAATAACTATGTAAGAGACTTTGTAGGCAAAGGAAACATCATAGATCTATTAGATCTTGACTTCAGGCTCTACATAATTTAACTTGAAGATACAAAAGTAATGCTATTAAGAAGTAACCTCATGATAGCAAGACAAAAAGAGTTCTGTTCGCTGGTGTTCAGGAAGGACCAGTTTAAACTGTAAGTGTTCTCAAGAGGGGCTACGGGGATGCTCAGAAACATGATTTATTTAGCCTAACAAATGAAAACTGAAGCTAAACTGACTCTGGGCATGCTCTCAAGGGTGCTGTGTTAATAGCCAACACAAGAAAACAAATTATTTAAGGTGAAGGACACTGACTTGCCATCAGTATATTTAGGATGGAAACTATGGTTCCTGACCACCAGAGAATTTAGGATTTGGAATAGTGGTCCAGTAGAAGCAGCAAGAAGAAATCTGCTTGGAAGATTAGCATGAGCTGACACGATCACATTAGCATGTGTGGTGCTTATGTAGCACAGACAGGACTCCATAGGGAACTTACCTCTGTAGGTTTATATAAACACTGGAGGGAAATGTTTTTTAGTTTTTGCCTAGCTGGAAACTTTTACCAGATTTGTAACTACAAATTCATTGGTTCAAGTACCAGGACTAAGCTTTTTTTTTTTTTTTTTTTTTACAGTAACTTCAGTAGATCAAAAACCACGTCATGCCCTAGTGTTCAATGACTATGAAAAATGAGATTTTTAAAGGGCTTGGGTTTTTGTTCGTCTTCTAATCTCCTGCCAATGCATCTGAGATAGTTTACTGTAAAACTCAAAACAGCGCTAATGGGCTACTCCTCTCAATATGTGTGTGCTTGAAAGGGAAAACATCTAGATTCTGAAGTGCACTGTTATTTTTGTCTTGAAATCATCTTTCAAATTTCTTTAAAGATATTTTTAATATATGTGAACACCTAATTATAGGTAAAGATAATTTGCACTTCAATTATCCTCCCTTCCTCCTATGTCCTTGGCAGATGAACAATCCCAGAAAAAATCTTTAGCCTGGGTGCTCTCTGCCTGACTACACCTGGACAGGTCTTCTGTCCTGCTCTCCAAAGTCCGAAGGTGAAAAAGGGTAACTGTGCTTATGTGTGTGCAAGTGGAGGGAGGGCAAGGAAGGACACATCTGCGCTGTTAGACATTCACTGTGCCCTGCCCTGGTGTTTATGCACAGCGTTACATCTGTACACACAGCCCTGGTATGAAGAAAGGAGTTTCTCACACTGCTATGAAGGCCGTTTCCTAGAGTGCCAAAATCCCAAGCCCTTTGGTTGTTTTACAGTCTGCTCGACCTTCCTCTATATCTGCACTTTCCCTTCCCTACTCAGCCCCAAACTGCAAGAACTGATTCATTTCACCACGAGGAGCCCTTGGCGCCTCGCTCCCCTCCAGTCTGGGCACCTCCCGGTGCCACCTCCCAGGGCACCTCGGCTGCTCCTCACTCTCCGGGTCCTGCAAGATCCTCTTACTGGAGATCTGGACCAGTACTTCGACAGCTGGCCTCAGCCCAAGTGAGACCGATAGGCAGTCGCAACCGTTTTGAGAAGAAAGGGATAAAATGGAAGCCTTTTCTGGTACAAATCTTGGTGGCACAGGTAACCTCTGCTCCTTCTCCGTTCACCAACTCCAACTCCTGGTCATCATCCAGTTTTCAGATGTTGCAATGCTGTCCTGCAAGCCTGGGTTTTTTCATGCTTTTTGCCTTTGATGGAATGGCACACAGTGTGTTGTTATCCTGCCCTCCTTAGCCAGTAGAAAGGTTGCCATAATGGAGATGTTAAGGTGTGATAAGGAAAGGAAGTTAAGTGATTTGGGAGGTGCAAGCTTCCAGCTTGCCTGCCTTCAGTTATTCTTTGTTTAGGTTTCCTGGGGAGAAACTGATAAGGCCCTTTAAAGAAGGTTCTTAATTGGCAGCTTGGTAAAGCAGCAGTGGGAATGTATATTGAAGGCAGTGAAATAAACAACAAAACCAAAACATAAGGTCATAATTCAAGCAAATATGCCAGAGGGAGCACTGGGAGCAGGCGATGTTTATTGCTCAATGTAGTCTGAAGTCCAGGCAGCGTGCGGATGCAGTCCAGTGGAGCTCTCCCAAAGCGGGGGACGGAGAGTTGCACAGAGAGCAGCCCGCAGAGGAGGCAGCATGTTGTCCTTTGGAGAGGGGCAATAATGAACATGCAGTAGACTGGAAATATTTAGCTTATATAAAAGGCCTCAGTGTTAGCAGCAGCAATAGAATCTTTCACACATTTCTTTATTAAAAAAATAAATCAGATGTTAACTTTTAGTGTGAGATAGCAGGTCAGACACCATTACTTACACAAGTTATTGCAGCTGAAAATGACCTTAGGAAAACTTCCTAATTAGCCCTGTTGTTTTTCTTGTTTTGTTTTTTAAGATGAGAAAAGTAGCTGAACTTCTGAATCTTGTTTCCTGTGGAAACAAAGCTTACACAATCAGTGTTTGTCCTGTACCTAATAATTTTTGTAACCCTCTGGCAAATCAGATTTTGACTAAAGTTGAAAGAGTGATAATGTTAGACATAATTGTATTTCTTTTTAAACTTTTTGTGAAATCTGACAGCAGGATAAGGGACAGAGTCAGGTTACTGCCAGGTTACTGAAAGGCAGGAGGATGTCAGCCATTATATGTTACTTGCCAGCCAGCTGGCCACTCAAAACACACATGCTGACAGTGAGTGTTTTTATAGCTCCAGACTAGCCCCAGTGTTTGTTGTTTCTTGGTAGTGACAGTGTCATCAGAGCCGTGAGGAGAGCTGGGATTATGATGGTGAAGGAGAAAGAGATGTGGGACAAAGGACACAAATCCGTAGGAAATCAGGCTTCGTTAGTTCTGCTGCTCAGGAACAACATGTCTAACAATAGCTTTCTGCTCGAGCACATACGTCAGAACCAGATTAGATTTCTATTTGCATACCTCCTTACCTGTCTCAGGAATGCCTCCGTCATGAAACTCCTCAATTTCTCTGTCTTCCTTAAGGCATGGGTCTCTCCTGAAGAGTAACTGTAAAAGTTGCATTTTGTTTCTTAATAGGTTTATTACTTTAAGTACACAAAGTCAGCTGAACTGGGTTTGATAACAACATCAAATGTTTGCTGCTTTTTTTTTTAATCCTCTTGGCTCTTCAGAAACAACAGAGAGTGAGCAAATGAGCTGGATGCAATTCCATGTTGTGCACACACACTGAGAGCTGAACCTGAAGGCAGTATTGTTGTGCAATGTAAACAAGGCATAAATTTCTCCTACAGAACCCTTGTAGCCCATGATCTGAGAGGGAAAGAATCCAATGGATTTCTGAAGCATAGGATGAGCCTGTAGCACTGACAGGAAGAACAGGATTTTTTTGTTTTCATGTAACTGAGCACTTTTCAGATGTACTTGTTGAAATAATAAGCATGGGGGAAAACAAGAAGCAAACCACAAGAAAACTCTTACAGCCAATGTTCAAAAGAATGTTGTAGTATCCAAGGGAGTTTTTAATCTGCAGGGAGAGAAAATAGGAGCTGTGCTCTTCATTCGCCTTGTGTAATCTAGGGTCTGTATTATGCTCATTATAATGATATCAGTGCTTCTAAATTAAAGTAGCAATGCCCAGATTCCACAGGGATGTGTGTCACAGAAATGCATGTGCTAGTAATTAAAACAGACTTTTCAAATATTGCTTCAGATTCAGACAAGAACCTTTTTATGCAGTTGTGTAATAAAAAAAAAAAAAAGGAAGCTAGAGCCAAACTGAGGGGGAGCATTAATACATGACACAGCCACTGACACAACACAAGACCTGTGCTATTGTTGCTCTTAGCCACACCAAAGAAAAGAGGTGTTTTCAAATAACTAGGTAGCACTTCAGAAGCTCAGCTTTTATGGAAGTCCATCCAAACCCCAGCTGAACATTCCCACTGGTAACCACTTTGAAAATTCACTCCAAAGCATAACTAGTCACTTAGAAAGAAAATGAGATGCAATTACGATGAAACAGGTAATACTTTATTAGATGGTACCACTGGGCTACTCACTATCCAGCCATTTGTATTGTGCCTTTTCAGGGGGAAATATTTGATGCTTTGGGGGTAGAGGAGGAAAAAAAGCACAAAGATCCAAATAAGCTGTACTGTACTTTGTGGGCGTAGGGGATAGTCCTTCTTGATCCCTCCATGGACAAGGGGTCTGTGAAAAGAAATACAGAGCAATTACCCTAATCACAGTCTTAGCAAATGCGATTAATGATCAAACAGTTTTCCAGCGTTTTGGCAAATCCTGTCTTAGTGTTACTTGCCTTGAATTCCTCCCACAGCAATAAGCTGTGTAAGTTGACGAAATGGAAATGCAAAAAGCGCTACCTTTTGTGTCCCAGGGGTGCTATAACTTGATTATATCCAACCTACTCTTTCGTAGCTGACCTAATTTCTTCTGTTGTTATAATTTTAGATGGAAGTTTTTACAGGCTCTTTGTACACAATATGGATTAGAACTCCAAAGTCTCCTGTACAAAAAAAAAAAAAGAGATGAAAAATAGTCTTTTGTTCCTGGTACATTGTTGGTTTAATTTAGTTGGGTGTGTCTGGTGGAGGAACAGAGGAGCCTAATTTGAAGACTTTCTGATTTTGTTCCTTTGCATTTATGTGTTCTGAGGCTAAAACAAAGCTTGTGTTGCACATGTACGGTGGTTAATGAATTAGCCCCAGTCATCGGCTTAACTGCTAAGAAATTTTACACTGGGTCAAACCTCATTGGTACACTTACAGCCTAGCACCTCAGATCTACTTTCCAAACAAACACGGCAAAGGTGTCATTGAAAGGTTACAATACACCCACTGGCAAGGCCTGCATCATAATGTGGTTTTGTGAGTCCTAGGCTGAGCCAAAGGGATCCTACCAAAAGCAACACTGTGCCCAGTGTGATGGCCAAGGGGATGGGATTTGTCTCATACAATATTTTTGCAGTAACTTGTAATAGTCTGCCGGTGTTTGCTCAGTCGCACCTAGTCAAACTGGTTTGCATTGTCTCCTGACTCATAATTTGTCAGTAATCCTTTCTCTTTTCTATCTTTTTTTGTCTTTGTGGGTTTTTTCTTTTTTTTTTCTTCTTTTTTTTTAAACTTGCTGGTGCTCACAGTTGTGCAATAATTGTTATTGGGAAGTATCAAAGTGAAAAAAATAGAGTGGATTTCAGAGGCCTTGTCTGGAGTTCAGATTTAACTGCTTGAAATCCCTTGCTTTTGCTATATGTTCATTTAAGCAATTAATACATATGAGTGAGTGTAGCACAATGCTTCCCTGGATGGTTCAAGCAGCTACATTTTTCCATCATGGCACATGCCCAAGTGAGAATTCAGAAAGTGAATTTTGAATGGTATGAGCTGAAAGCTTTCCCATTGCTCACAAGGAGAAAGGTTGCCTTGCAGAAATTTTTAATCGAGGAATGCAAACTCTGGGGAGATGAAGTCTCTCAAATAGCTGTGACAGCAGTCCTAATCTAGAGTAAACCATTCTGGGTCCAGAAAGAGAAGGAGATTTGGGAGAACCCTGCAGAAACTGTGGATGAGTTATAACCTAGATTATTTTGCTAATGAGATTATGTTTTGCTTTGAGATCTATAAAGAGAGACTGAGTCACTCTGTCTTGATCTATGTCATGGGGAGGGGGAGGCTGAGGTTTATTTTTAATGACCAAAATAGCTGTACAGCTGCCAGGGAGTACCTTCATTCCCTGCCTCCCCCACCACCCCAGCTATATGGGAGAGTTACAGGCAACTTTTCCTTTTAGCTTCCTCTGTTCCACCAGCCACTGTTCCCCAACAAAGCCTATCCAAACTTCCCTCATGTCCCCGGCAGCACCCCGCATAACCCCCAGGCTTTTTAGCTTCACCACTGATGTCTGGTGAGATCACTTTTCCCTCCAGGGTCCAGTCTTGAAAGTGCCTGGCAGCAGGGTCCCTCCACTGCCTCCCACCGTATTGGAGAACGTCTCTACGCTACCAGGAGCCCCCTTCTCCAGGGAGGATGGCTTTCTTTTCCCTGCAGGCATTGCAATGCTATCAGCCCCCTGCTGAGGCCACGTTTGATTTCCTTGTTTATCTTCAGGCACCAAGTAGAGCATTTCGCATCTATAAAAACGTGTGTATTATATACCCTGCTACAGTGATGCAACAAAGAATGGGAATAGGCTGGTGTAAGTCTCTTTTACAAAGCTTATCAGGCTCCCTAATAGGGAGTTCATGGTGTTTTAATTATATTCATGTAGTTGCAGCTATACATCGTTCTCTGTGCAAAAACAGGATGGGAAAAATCCCCTGGGTAAGAGAAATTTTGCTGGCCTGTTTTAGAAAGCCCTTCACATGCACAACTTTTGTTTCAGGTGTCCTGCTATTCTCCATACGTGAGAGAAGCTCTTGTTTGTAATGGGGCGATTAGTCATTTGACAAGTAAGCATGTTTACTCATCAAGCAACCTATCTGGCTCCGTGCGTGACTAAACCGAGTAACTAACTACATAATTACATTTCTGCAACTCAGGTTTCCTCCGCTGCGCCCCTTCCCTTGCGTGGGTTTGGTTTATTCTCTCCTGCCCGTTGTGTCCATCATCCAGAGGATGTGCCCTGCTAGCACACAGCGCGGCGCCCGAGGCGGCGTCTGATCACGGGTACGGTCTGTATTGATACATTTTGCAGCTCACTCGTTCCGCTCAGAATTCAGAGGAGATATCAGTTTTAAAAAAAGAAAAATCCAAAGGAGAGAAAACTCCCTTTCAAGAGTAACCAAACTTGTATTCAGCCTTACTCATTGCTTTGAGTATGAGACAGAAGCATCACTAGAGCTCTTATAGGACTGGTCATCCCCCATAAAAAAGCCCCACATAAGGCTTATAGTGGGAGGTGGCAGTGCTACATCTACAGCGTATCAGGCTCTAGGGCTCCAAACTTGCAAAATTACTTTCTTTAGATAGGTATTAACAGAGCGACACACAACAGCACTGGTCAGAGGATCTAAGCCCTAAACTAGAAAGTGTTAGGCAGAAATTCAAACAGACTATGGAATTGCTGGATTGGGCGGAGAAAAAAAAAAAAAGCTATTAGCCTGGTAAGTCTCTCTCATTCATATTCTTCCTTTCTCAGCTCAGTGCAACTACAATTCCTATCCCACATACTGTCCTTAAAAATATGCTAGGATTTGTTCCAGTGTGCTCCATCCAGTTAATAGATTCTTTCCTATATTCATGACTGCTTGACTTTCAGCTTCTGTTTATTTCTTCATTATACTTTTTAATTCCTCAGTGGGGAAAAAAGCCCCAACCACTAAAACCATTTTTTTTTTCAGTTTTATCAAATTGTTCTTTTATCACTGTTGGGCATTTTTTTCTTTTTTTTTAGGCTGGTAAATCAGGAGTTAATTACAGTTTCATGGCTAGTTTCTTCAAGTTTACCTGAAAGGGGCAGGGTGGAGAGAGAAGATACCTTGTCCAAGTTTTATGATTTGCGTTACGGCTATTCAGGCAGAATCGAAAGAAGTATGAAACAAGGAGTGTCAACAAATTTCACAAGGATTAATGTTTGCATCACTGATAAAGCAGCAGAAGAATTGCATGGCATGATAAGAAGTAAAAGTGATCAGAAGAGGGTGTGACTGTGAAGGAAGAAGAAAATTAGAAGCTGAGTGATGGTAAAAGAGGGAATCAGGGGAGGTATTTAAACAGGTGAGACAATGGACAAGAGTAATTGTACTGACTTTTGCGTTGTAATAGGAGGAAAGAGGTAAATATGGATATCCCCCATATGGATATAGGGGAGATGGAAAGGGAGGGAACATACTTTGTTGTGACTTTGAGAGAAAAGGTTGCAAAGCCTGAATGTGGTCTGGCTGCCTTGGGGTAGGACTGGCTCTCATTAGTCTCAGCAACAGAGTAGGACAAAAGAAAGGACAATGCTTATAAGCAGAGTAGAGGGATTGGCATAGCCCTTCAGGGGGGCTCTTCAGAAGTTCAGTAGCCACCATGTGAAAGTTGAATTGGCAAAGACACTTCCCTGAGAAGACATAGTGGCTAAAACATAGGACTAGATGGATGCAGAGGTCAAGATAAATGCACACGTTGCTGATGCAGAATGCTGCCAATGTGACTGGGTACTGATCTGCAGGGAGAAGAAGAAGAGAGAAAGCCTGCTGAGATTTCCATTTCCATGGTGAATGGGAATGGAAAAGGAAGGCTCAGCTGTCAAAAGGGAGAAGTGAGGATGGAGTTGTGAAAGCCAAGGAGAGAAAGTGTTGAGAGGAAAGATAAAGTTGGCAGAGAGATGACAAAAGTAAGAGACAGGGATCAGTGAAGATATAAATAAAGATATCATTTAAGGAAGCAGAAGTCACGAGAGCAGTTTCAGTGATGCAATGAAGTAGGTAGCAGAACATCAGAAATGTAGACAGTAGAAAACAGGCTTGGAAGTACTTTCTGTACATGAGTTCTGATATTAGTCTTAGTGAGAAATGAGCTAAGGCAATGAGAAAATGAGAATAGTGAGAACAGTGGACACCACTAAAGGAAAGTTAGTGGTGGTTCTGGAGTACAGAGGGAACAAGAGAGAGAGAAGTGTGAAGAGCGTGTGAAAGAGAGGTGGTGTGAGTATTCTTTAGGAATTGGTATGTGCAGCCTTGCACTGTAAAAAGGAGAAGTGATAGGAGAAAGTTTGGGAAAGGTAGGGAAGATGTTTTCAGAGACTTTTCTATCCACTGTCTGAAATCTGATGGATGTACGTACATTCTTTAGTGTGAAAGCTGCTTTTTTGGACAAACCAGCAAGATGGAAGGGAGGAATAAACCATAAGAAGAGAGAGTTAAGGGAAAGGATGGAAAGATTTTGGTAGATGAATATGGAACTCTCTAATTAGCCTAATTGTCATAATCTGATTTTTTCATACAGGATCACCAATTTTCAGTATCCACTGTACTAACATTACATACAGTCTGTGTAATGAAAAGTCAGGATTCAGGTCACTCGACAGACAGGCAGATGTACCTGCTGACTTCTAAGCTTACGCCTGCGTCTCTTTTGTCAAGGATGAGAAGCAGGGAAAGAAAAACCAGTTTTCAAAGTCAGGGTCAGCAGAGACAAGCATATAATTTGCATTTTGCTTTATTAATGTGGGTTAGCTCAGCAGGCGAAGTCTAGCGTACTGATAAATGATTTCATAACGGGGAAAAATAGGGTCAGTGTCTGCGAATCATGTTTCCCCCCGATGTAAATGAGGCAATGTTGGCGGGGCGACTTGAAGGGGCCATATTTCATTTCAGTCAGGAAATACAGATGTAGGCTGGCTCAAAAGGGCTCTGAATATTTCATCAAGGAAAAAATTATGATGGAAAAAGAGGTGGAGCTAGGCCCTGCAGTTATCTCACAGTCCTGCTCCTAGGTGGTGAAGGTTAGCTCCTGTTGTATTGGGTCCACGTGTTCTCCCACTGTGTCTAATCTGAGGAGCCCACAGAGCTGGCTCCATCCCTGGTTACTTGCACAGAAACCCTCAGTTACCACTCTGTGGAAATGAGACCTTTTACAGTTTGGATCTTTTAATGTCTGAAAATGTAACTGCTCCTCCCTTTACCCCATGGTCCCCATGAGCTCAAGCACAGGTTTTATCCCTCCCTACCTATAAAGTAACCCTGAGTTACTGAGTACAGAGCATCTCTTTATGGACACATGGTTGTGGAGGCAACTGGGCACATGCGGTTGAGGAGTGCCCTTACTGAGGCAGTTCAAGGAATATACAGATCTGTGCAAAACCACCAGTATCTATGTGTTTTTCCTTGCCTGAGTCTTCTGAGCTTTCTTTGAGCTCAGATCAGAGACTCTGAAACCATCTGCTCTTCTCCCAGTCACAGGAAACTTCTTGAGTTGTGACTTAGATCTCACAGCTCAACCGACGTGACACGAAAGGAGGATTGTCTTTTCTGTTCCCTGTCCAAGCTTTCTGTGCCTCCGAGTGCACTCCCAGTCTGTCAGGCCCACAGTGGGATTAGACAGCTCATCTCACCTGATCCAATAATTACTTGCTGCCAAAAGGGGTGATCCCACTCCACCTCCTCCCTAGCCGTGCACCCCAGCAGCTTCCCTTCCTGTGGGAGCTCATCCTGCCTCCCAGCAAGGATTTCACAGGACCTAAACTAGTAGAAAACTAACTCAGCCAAAGAAGGTGAACAGTATTTTTGCTGGATTAGCTAGATGAGCCATCCCAACACAATTACGAGAACAGCCTGGGGGGAGACAGAACTGCCCCGTTTGGTGTCAGAGAGCTGTTAGAGAGACTTGGCTGCATCATTGCACCATGCCCTACATGATCCTACAGCGCTGAAGGATCCATGCTCAGTGCTGGTCCCTGCTCCATCTCTGAGAAAATTCTTCCATTTCCTCACCCCTGGGCCTCAGGCAAACTCAGTGGAACTGATTCATCCTCCAGCTGTTTGACTTTCCAGAGATGCTCTTACTCTGAATGGGAGCAATTGAACTTTAGTAACTCTCTGCCTTCTAATCTCTGGAAGGTGTGTGACATGAGCCTGACAGTTCAGCTCTGCGTCCACTGAGACATTTGGTAGCTCAGCTATTTCTTACCTTAAATCAGAATACAAAAGTTAGAGACGAGCACTGTCCCCAGATTGTCAGAGTTAGGCATGATGAAGGACCTACACATTGATCCAGAGCACATGTTATGATTATACTGGCTCTGGTATCAGAACCACAGGACAGGGATAACAAGTACTGAATTGAGGTGAATTTATGCCTATTTTGTATCGAGATAGGCATTTCTTTTGGTTTCCAGCACTATTATTTAAATGAAAATACGGAAGCTGTGCCATATTTTGTGTTCCAATTTATTGGTGTAAATTAAGTAAGGGTGTTTTATTCTTTGAGCAAAGTTCCCTCATAAAACTTTTGGCACTCTACTCTGACTTGCAGTGACCTTACATTAATATATTTTGTGTGTGTGTCTGTGTGTCTTCCTTTCTTCATGTGTCATGCTTTATCTATTGGAGCAGAGGTAAATCCAAATTTCAGCAACCTGTTCCCAGGGCTAAACAGCCAACCTACTATCTTTTAACTGTTATTGTTTAATTTTGTGGATCTTGTCTCTATAATCTCAGACAAGAAAAGTTAAAAGCAGGGCACTCTAGTCTTTTGCAATACGCTTATATCCTTCATGAACATAATCATTTTACTTAGATCAATGTATATCTAAAATAGAAAACCTGATAGAAATAAGAAAAAACTATTTTGTCTTCAAATCTGGTAATTAAAAACTAATTTGTCAAACTAAAGGCATTCTGTTGTGTTGACTTACATCATACCTGTAATATGCAACACAACTACTTCTGTAAGCCTTTGATTTGTTTTATAATAATACAATAAAATCTTCTGAGTAAATAAATGTGCATATAGAAATGTTGCATTGTTACATAGGTTTCTAAATATAGTGTTGTATGAAAGGAAAATAGACAACTATTCTATTAATTACCACCTTTTAGCTCTTTTACTTACTTAGAGATAGTCATATCTCTGAAGAAAGGAGCCTCCTCCTCTCCAAGGGAGTTATGCCACCACTGTGTCCCACAGGAAGCCTTGGGCTATGGGGCCCTTGCAGCATGGCAAAGTGGATATATTACAGACCAATACAGAAGCTGGTTCAGTCACTAATTGTACGTGATTAAATGTGGGGGTTGGTTTTTTCATAGGGTGATAGGAATGTCTAAATAGTGGTCTGCAGAGGTCTGCTGCACTCCTCGCTGCCTGTGGCCACCTCTGTGGGTGCTATGTTGATGCAAGAGGCAAAGAACGAAAAATGACTTCTCTTCTCTCACTTGCAGAAGGGCCTATGTGGCAGCATTGCAGACAACTTTGAATGAATCACAGGATCCCAAGAATTAGCGACAAACCTCACCACGTGGGCAACCCACAGTACTGGAGCTGCCAGAACAATGCGGTGAGTAAGGAGGCTGATGTGATCCCTGGATATAGAATACCTTCTGTAGGAGTACAGAGGTGATATTATAGTAACATTAAGGGAATAGTGTGTCTTGCTCTGCTGTCTATGGTTGAGAAAAATGGTGTTGACAATTTAGGCTTCACAAAGGAGCAATAAGAGTTACACAATATTGAAGCAAAGCTTGATTTATGGTAAAAGACTTGCGATCAATCTCTCTGGTTTATTGAAAAGAAGACTAAGAGGGAACCTGAGCTGTAGGCTGTGCAGGTTCTTAACTGCAAGGGGCTCTGTCATGCTATGGACAAGACGTAGCCACATCCCATAGCAGGAAATGAAAGCTGGAACTAAGGTGGATAGAGTAGTTCAGAGTAAATATAGCAATTAACTTCATCAAGTTATGTGCTTGGATCATATTCTGGCTTAACAGCCACAGGAGCCCTTTTAATTAATATGGCAAGGTGTCATGAAATGTGTGCATGAATAATTGAGATGATATGATATGTACATAGGGCCAAATGCAACTACCAGAGTTTAGAGAACTCAAAAGGACTGACTGGGACATCTGTATTTGAATAGCTCTTAAGGGAGGATTGTGCAAATAAAGGGCTCTCTTGCTGCTATGGGCAGTTCCAGGAGATGCTGGTTATGGCCTTCCCAAAATGGTGGTTGTCCTGTATTCCTTCCTGTGCCATGTTAGCCTGCAAAACAATGCATCATTCATCTTCAAATTCCTCCTCGGGGCTGGATTCAGGGGTCATACATGTGTTCAGGGAAAAATTCTCTTATGCTTCTCTCCCATTAAAATCAATGAGGTTTTGGGCTGTCTGAAGATAGAGTTCAGTCTTCTCTGAATGAAGCCAAGTGGCCTACTGATTATGTCTAGGCACAGAACTGTTAGGGATCTTGCTTTCATTTCTTTGACATCACACCAGCTTATTTCACTTGTCTATTTAGACACTAAGTGCTTTACAGCACAAACCGTCATTTCTATGGAGGTAATGCTTAGCACAGCTTGCCTTTCTTGATTGGGAGTTCTAGATGCAACTTGAATGCAGAGAATACAAATTTCTAATAAAGCTTGAATAAATGCTTAGTCTCCTGTGCTGTATAGTTTGACATCAGTGCTGCTTTATCACTGCAAGCATTTACAAAAGCTGCAGTCTCTCTGAGAGGACTCATCAAATGCTGTTGTAGAAGGATTTTGTCCTTTGTCTCATAGCAAATGCTTCCAGAACTGGACTGTTTCTTTTCCATTTTCACCACAAGTTAAGACCACACATATTTCATGTGCTCAAAGAAGAGAAAAAGAAATCGACATTTGCTACACAGAAATTAATCTGAATCTGGCTAAGGACTGAAATAAATAAAAAAGACTTTTAGCATATGTGGGCAGTCACTAGGTCCTTGAGTATCTGCCTGCCCCTAGCTCTCTGCACATAGCTCCAGTTCTAGCAGACCCTGGTTAAAATTCAAATCAGTTTCGGGATCGCTGCTGTCTCTTCTAATTGACTCTGTCGATACCCTCAGCTAGTGGGAGGGACAGAGGAGCAAAGCAGGCAGAAAGGACCAAATGATTTTTAACACATGCTAGGCCGTTCAGCAAAACGTTATGGACACGGGGGTCCTGACGCTGCACAAGCATCGGGATTCCCCGTGCCCTGCCAAGGAGCTCTCCGTCAGAAAACCAAGAGCAATTTTATTTTTTTATTTTTTATTTTTTTTTAAATGTTGGAAGCATTAGGCCCAGACAGCGGTTGAAAACCACAGCTCAGTTGGCGGTGAGCGCTGTGTGCAGCAGCGGAAGCGCGTGGAAAAATTCTGTCTGACTCATCCATAATTCATCTGGTGTCCCAGGGACCGTGCGCAATGGAGCGGGATCTCCCTGGCACAACTGCAAGGGAGAGAGGTCTGCCGCCCTGGCAAGACATGGGCAGCCACCAGCCCTCTTCCACCCAGGTAACCTCACAGCCTCCTCCCCGGCTCGCTGCGGGGCCGTCCCATTGCCTCTGAGAGGGACAGGTCTCCCGGCTGCAGCCCAGGGAGACTGCACGACGGTGCTGTTGTGGGTAAGGGTCAGTGAGGCAGGTGACCCTGTCCCCTGGTATAACACGGGCAATGATTTGAAGAATCCATCCCAGCCCATTCAATATTCTCATCTTCATACCTCTGTGTGTGTATGTGAGGTAAACTCTGCTTTGAGTGGCTCTGCTCTTGATGTCCTGCTGGGCTGCCTTTCCAAGGGCTGCTGGTGAAGGGCTGGCTGGGTGTTATTAAACCTTAATGATCTGTTCACACAGAACCCAAAAGGTAGGCGGCGGCAAGCCAGGGCAGAGTAGTTTTTAAGTCTGACCTTCAGCTTGGAGGTAGCTAAGCAACATATTCCATGTTGAGGGATTTCAGTCACCTGGTGAGGTTATTTTAAAGGTATGACTGGCCTGAAGAGACAAGTAGAAAGTCTTGTAGGTTGTTTGACAGAAAAACAGAGGAAACAGGATGAATATCAGAGACTGTCTGATTTGTGGTTGTGTGCAGCAGCCTAAACTCAGAGGAGTTTGCAAGAGAATCTTGTGGAAAAGAATGGTGATGAGTAGTGAGGAAAAATTACATAGACAAATGAAAGTAGATGCTAATTACTTCAGCTTGATCCATGCATTTCTGGTACTGCCCAGGCCTGAAGGATCTGAATTCTTCAGGACTGACTGCTTCCACTGATTTTCTGAAGGGATGGATGAAATTCAGAGTACTCAAAATACCTGACCTGCTAAATAAGCTTAGCATTATAAATAAGTGGGAAATCGGCCTATCAGCTGCTAGCCATGGGCCAGTGTGGTCAGCCACCCAGCCTAGGCAGAGCAAAGAGCACATGGTAGTGCCCAAACACAAGGGCCTAGGGGTGTCCAGCTGGATCACGGATGCCCCAAGACACCTGTATGTACCCCACAGTGGTTAACTTTCACCTGAATGCTCTACTGGCAAAAGCATGGAGTAGCTTGACGGAACAAGATTGCGCACTCATTAGCTAGCCCACACAAGTCAAAACCATCAGTTACATTCAGAGTCTGTAAACGTGTATCTCTTCTACTTCCAAAAGCTGTATTTCAGGAAATTATCTTTTCCGTCAATGTCATTACCTTCAATCATTTAAAAAAAAAGAAAAAAAAAAAAGACATGACATAGAGACATAATCTAGAAAATGTAGCATGTTTTTAATAATAAAAATTTTGCCTTGCCAAAGCAAGGTTTCTTTACTAGGTGATGCTTAATCTTACATATACTTCCATGGTTATTTTCTTGTCTTAAATCTAATTACTCCCCAGTATTTCAGTTTGTCATATCTATTTTAATCTTATGTTCTGCCACTGTTCCCGAGAGTACAATCCATTGCACAATTCTCTGTATTATTTATTTTGAGGCAGCTTCTGGGATAAAGAATTAGTCCTGGGATTTATCCACAGTTTTGACACTGGCCAGCTGGGTGACTTCTGGCCAAGACATTGCACCTCTTCATCACAGTTTTCCCAGCAGTAAGAGTGGGTAATAACCCATTTTGAAAGCACAGGGAGATCTGTAGATAAAGTGCTATATAGTTTATAGTCTATGTTTACAGCAATGACTTCTCTTATGTAGTAGAATTACGTACTGAATTTTCCTTTTTCTATTCTTTCTTTCTTTTTTTTTTTTTTTTCACAGATGAAAACCCAAAGAGTAGTATCTGTCAAAGCGCTTATTAACCTGTAACAGAGTTGGTGAAAAAAAGATGTTTCTTTCTGAATGTTTCTTTTCCTCAGCCTGTTTAAAACAGGCACAACAGTAACAGAGACAGGCTTTTAAACTATTTGACCTATTTGGAACAAGTACAATCAGTACAGACTTTGCTCATTAGTTCTGATTTTTGTTTTCTTAAGGTGGCCTCTAAGGGAACAAATGCAACATTTCATATACCTTTGGCTGTGTGCACCCTCAGCCCAGCTGGGCAGGGGTGCTGCTTGAATTGCAGCAGCCCCAGGATGTGGTAGGGAAGACCTGCCTGAATTTGAGAAGAAAGCCTCACTGTGACACTCACTTCAGTCCTGCCTGAGAGTTCACTGAACTCCACACAGAAGGTCTGTCAAGTTAAGAAAGTTTCCTGAAGTGTGAAGTGTCTGCCTCTCCAAAAATTACACAACAGATGGATTAAATCTATCTTGCAGTGACTTTCATGTCATCAGATAGGTGACTCTCTGAAGAGATGCAAGCGCAATGGCCAGGTAATTGTGCTAGAGATGCATGAATTAATTTAAAACAATGTTTCCTGTTTCGGTCTTATACATGATCTTTTTTTTTAAAAAGGCAAATTCAAATGAGCACTAAATACATTTTCTTAAGTGACATCACGTAGTGGGAAGGGTTCTTTCAACTTCATAACATATATCATCATGTTACTGTAATCTTGTACAGTAATCAGGGTATCTTATCTCTGAAGTTGACATTTGGAGTTCAGCCATATATAAAAAAAATCCTCCCAAAAGGGGGGGATTAGTCAGATAACTACTGGCTTGCCTTTTCGTTATTACCTCATGTTTATTTCCTCAGTTATGCACTGCATAGTTCAAGCATTGCGTGCTCCTTGGTAGTGAACATCTCCATTCCTGTTCGGATACGGGGCCCTGGCTTTGGCATCTGACATGCTCTGCACCAACACGAAGCTTGATTTACCAGTGAGAATCCACAGGAGTTCAAAAATCCTACTAGCACAAGTGAGATTTGAGGACCAGGGCAAGGACTTTTGTTTTGAAGTTGGGTACTCAGAAATTTTTTGCAATATTAGAGTTGATGCTTTGTCCATCATCTGAACCTTAGTAAACAAAGGCAAAGCTGTGCAGTGCCTAATATGTTGATGTTTATTTTAAGAGTATCATCTTGCAATGCCAAATTCAAGAATTTGTCTCCTGCATCTGTTGATTTTGTGACTAAAGCACTGTTGGTCAAATTGTTTTCCTCACTGCTTGGTAATTGTGGGAGGAAAACATGTAAGTGGATCGGAATTGTGCACCACAACAATGAATATAACTCTCATTTAAGGCACAGAATATGAGAGAGAAGAATCAAACTGGAGCCAGCTGAGGACATCTCTTCTACCAGGTGCTCCGGTTACCCTAGAAGGATTTTATCTGACCCTTGGAGCCTAGCTGGGAGATTTCTTCCAGTGGAGTTACACCTGTAGTGTAGGCAGGGTGCAGGCATTTTACTGCAGTCAAACCATATGAGCTTGGCTGCACTTTGCTGCGTTCTCAGCAACACTGAAAGAACATAAATTCATAAATTTTTTTTCATGTATGTGTTTGCAAAAGACACAATACTGGATGCTCGACATCACTGAGGAGCAAATGTAAATATAGAATCATAGAATCATCTGGGCCGGAAGGGACC
>BJBW01001266.1:0-20715 GCA_004320125.1 Scolopax mira | reverse complement strand
GCCGTCGTCGTCATCACCCCCCTAACCCGCCCCCTTCCGAGACGCTCCGGTTGGGGGTGACCTGCCGGCCACAGCCGCCAGCGGCCGCCTTCGCTCAGTAGCGCCTGGGCCTGCCCGACGCTCCGCCCCGGGCTCGTCCGGTGACAGTCGCGGGAGGTGGCGGTGGAGGAGGACGAGGTGGAGGCCGAAGCCGGGATGTCCGGGCAGCAGCAGCAACAACAGCCGCCGCCGCCGCTCCCTTTGGCGGCCGCAGCTCCCCCTCCGGCGCCGGGGATCCCCTCTGCCAACGCCGCCAACGCCGCCGGCCCCGCACCGGCCACCGCGCTCCTGCTCCACCCGCCGCCACCGCCGCCGGCCACTGCCGCGCCGCCGCCACCCGCCGCCGGCAGCGGGCCCGCGGCCACGGGGGGCGGCGGTACCGGCGCCGCGCTGGGCCTGTCGGCGGGGAGCAGCAGCAGCGGTGGCGGCGGAGGCACCAGCGCCCCGGCGCCGTTCCCGCACGGGGATCCGGCCCTGAACGAGCAGGAGAAAGAGCTGAAGAGGCGGCTGAAGAGGCTCTACCCAGCCGTGGATGAGCAGGAGACGCCGCTGCCCCGCTCCTGGAGCCCGAAGGACAAATTCAGTTACATCGGCCTCTCCCAGAACAACCTGCGGGTACACTACAAAGGTGAGGGCCGGCCCGGGCCTCCCCCACATGCCCCCCGCCCCGGCGGGCCCCGGGGGCTGCGGGCCGGGGAGAGCAGCGGCCCGACCCCTCCGCCGGGCAGGGGAGTAACAATAACAGGAAATAACACACGCTCCTCTCCCTCTTTCTTCTCCCTACTGTGCTATCTGATCCTCCTTTAAATTGACCCCCCAGCGTCTTTTTTTTTTTTGGTTTGTTTTTTTCTTTTCCTTATTTCGGCTTTATTTTTCTCTCTTTTCCCCTCCCCTCGGTTTCTGTCGGGGGGGGGGGGGACACACACGACTGACGGACACTGAGAGGCCGCCCCCGCCGCCGCCTCACGCTTCTGGAGAGGGCATTATGTAAACTCCGAGCCTTCCTCCGTGGATTCAGGTATGGCCAGAAGGTTCGGGTGGGAGGCAGGCGAATAAAGGAAAATCGGCATCATGACGTGTCCTGTTTATGGTAATGAGCGAGGAAAGAAGTGGCTTTTTTGTTGTTGTTGTTGTCGCCCTTCCCCCCCCCCTTCCCCCCTTCGAGAACAGCAAGGGTTAAACGGAGTTAAGAGCAGCAAGCGTTAAGCTATTAAACGCGGAAATGACGGGAGGGGAAAGCACAGAGAGAAAAACACGGTTTATTTTTAACTGTGAAAAAATGGAATTAAAGTCACTGCTGATAGGTCTTGCCTAACTGTTGTGCAGAGCGATCTGAGGGAAGAAATGACAATAGGGCTTCCATTAATAAAGGTGACTAACTTTCTGCATAGATGTTTCACTGTTACTGATTTTCCAAGAAAAGGTAAAAATCACAGTATGCGTGTATATAAATCGGCAGGAGGCAAGAGAAGAAAAACTTGTGTTGATTGTTACGAAATGCCATAAAACCTGGAAGCATACACTCTGACCTGAAAAAACACAGACACATCTGGTGTTCGAGGCCTACGTCCTAAAGTAGAAGCGTTGTGGATTCAAAACCACTTCTGAGCTGGCTGTGAAGAACTGGATCTTTTGTCAGCCTGTAGTCAAAGGGACGTAATGGGAGGGGAAAAAAAACAACCTTGCAATTATCCTTTCTGAGTTTACAGTGGAGAAATTCAAGTGAAATCTCGATAAACATGTTACTGTTTAATCAGAGGAGGAAAACGGCAACACAAACACATGGCAGGATTTGGCTGCCATGAAAAGATTAAATGTATTCTCAGAGACTTTTTTTTTTTTAAATAGAGGCTTTATTATTATATACAAAATACTTTTAAAAATGCTAAGTTTAATTCACCACACAAAGGTAATGAAGGAGGTTGATGACTATAGAGCAGGTTTCTGGGAAGCACTGAGTGATTTAAGGACATGTTATTTAATACTCGACTCTGAATTTCCTGGCTTTTGTTCAGTGTTTTATGACCTTGTATTTTTAGAAGCATTTTGTATTTTCTAGTGTTTAGTGGTGACAGACTGAGGTTGTGTTTTTTTTCTTATAAGATGATCATAGCTGTATGGCCATCAAGTCCTTCTGCTGGTTTGTTTTTCTTTGACCAACTCTTTTTGCTTATGAACTGGAATCTAGACATGGAACCTCCCTGGTCAGTGTAACTGTAGAAGTAAATTTTCAAGCTTTCTTTGTGCTGTCCCTTCCTGTTTTTCCTAACTTCTCTCCTTTGCCCTACTGTTAATAAAAGAAATTAATTACCTCAAAGAAATTATGAAAGGCTCAGTGTGTTTCTGAATACTGTGGATACTCTACCTGTTAAATAATACTAAGTGATGAAAGTTGAAGAGTTCCTAGATTAGAGCAGAGAACTGTGAATAGGGGAGGTGCCAATATAACAGGTATACACTTTTCTTTTTCCTGAATGTGAGTGAGTCTCGCATCTCAGTGGCCCATCTTCCTGGTAATTTAACGAAGATGGCTATTAGCCATAGGGTGGTGGCCCTACGTGTATGTTACCAGCCTGGTACCTGGAGTTGCTAACTGGGCTAAGAAATGAATGGTATCTGGGCATTCCTACCTGAGAACTGGGGGAAAAGCCCACTAAAACATCTCCTGGATCCTTCAGCCATAAGAACACAATAAAAGGGAAGAAAATGAGGAGGTTTGGTGACGAGAATAAGGGAAGATAGCAAGTAAGAATGTGCTTACTGCTGTAAAGTGTTCCTACAAATCAGTTGCACACAGGGGTCTCAAAGCATTCAGAATATCTTCTTGTGGAATACTGGCACTTTCACTGTTTCTGAAGCTATCTAAGTAGTTGTGGAAAAAATGTGGATGTTTTTGTTGAAAGGAAATTTGAATCGCACATTGAACATGGATAAAGATCTCTTGTATTCTTGACCAAAATACTCAGGGAAGGGAGAGAAGTCAGATATGTCCAAGGAAGCCAGTAATTAAAAGCAATTATTACTATTTTCTATTACTGTAATATAGGTACCTTGTGCACTTCAGCTTTCTCTGCTGCCTCTGTGGATTTCTGGCTATAGAACTGTTTTTCTGGAGTAATTTCCTCCTGACTGTGACTGATGGGAGTCAGAAAGTGGCAACATCAGTGCTTTCCTTCCATCCTGGATGTGTTGGGGATACTTGCCTCTGGAAAAAATGGTTGGAGGGGAACAATTGGAGCAAGAGCCTTTGAGTCATTTTTTCATATAACTAGCTTATAATGTGCTGGTGTATTGTGAACAGTGATATTTTTTTTCATTGTTTTGTGAGTGGAATGATGGTCCTCTGTCTGTAATTTTGAAGATTCCTTTCATTTTCTTGCATACCAGTGGACAACTTGAATGGAAACATGAGCTGCAGTAGATGTCTCTTTCTATCCATTGCAGTTGTGGTGCTTTGTGTACTGCATGTGTACCTGAAGCTTTTTGCAAGCATCCTAGAGTGTGCTTAAAAGTCAAAACTGCCACAAAAGCAGGCACTGATCAAGCTGTGGAGTTGTAAAGAAATGAGCATGTACTTGCATCAGGGTAATGCTCTTTAAATTTTGTTGGAGGCCAACAAAACCTGAGGGTCAGTGCTCTTTTCTGTTATCTCTCAGAATTGTAGTGTTACTTAAAAAAGAAAAGGAAAACATAAACAGGAGGACGTGGTTGAAGAGCAGATGCATTGACTGCTGTGATGTTTACCACAACAGGCTAATTTCTTTCCATGGTGAGGTATTCTGTTATACTTTTGAAAATTCTGACTCTTGGTTAGGAAGCTTTGTCAAAATCTGAATATAAAATACGTATACATTGGCATCAGTGATGCCGTAATATATTAAAGACTATACCCATGGGTAGTTTTGTTTTTTAGATGGACAGACATACATTTTCTGTGTTGCTGACAGTTAGCTGTACAAGTTGATAGAAAGCTGATACTTAGAGACTTTGTTCGTGGCATATCTATGTGGCATATCTTATGTAAGGGAGACATGAAAAACAGTATCAGAAAAAAAATATGTAATCTCAATTGTGATATTAACAGCTCTGAGATGTAGTTAGGTGGTAAAGGAAGCCTAAGTGTTCAGATAAGTATATGTTACATGTAAAGCAACTACACAAAATATGTAACTATAAAGGTAAGCCATCTTTAAAAATATTCCTATGTATTTCTAAAATACTCATGATTAACACATAAATTTTGTTGAAAACAGGAATTTCATAAATGCTCTATGTAATATGAACATTCCACTAGACAGACAAGTTCAGTTTCCAGCAGATAATAATCTATGCTATGTACTATAAGGAGATAAAAATAGAGATTGAGCTCAGATTGTAACCATGAAAAAAACTTTATACAAAATTAGGTAAACAGACTAAAGCATTAGTGCTAAAATCATGGAAAGTCCTATAGTAACTTCACTTTAGTTGGTCTTGTGACAATTACCCAAAAAAAGCTGAGGAAAGTTATGCAATTTTGAGTAAGCTGCCATTGCATGAACTTTTTCTAGTGTATCACAGGCCAGGAAATCTTCGCCAGACATTTATTTACAATACAGTTGCCTTTGAAACTGTCTCTAGTGCCAAACTAAAAAAAAAACAAACCAAAACCCAACAAAAAAAGAAAACCAAAATGATTTTATTTTTCTGTGCAAACTATGCATCCCAGTTTTTCTAACAAACAGCATAGGGCTCTGTAGGAATAATAAAGTAAGATCAGTAATTTGCACGCTTTTTTTTTTTTTTAATTGTCTCAGTGAAACTTTCCTAATTAATTCAGCAGAAGATTAGGCCTTGATTATTTTATTTTTGGCAATGTGAGCAAGTCATTGGACCACCTGTTGGAAATAACTGCAGTTCAGTTTATGTAAACTTCATTTAAGGATTTAAACTGTATAAACACAGTTTAGTCTAGGTACACGCTCTTACAGACTTTGTTTAGACTTATAGACTATTTGGTGCATATGCACTACACATTTAGATCTAAGTTCAAAGATTGTATTTTTGAAAGTTGAAATGGCTTCTCCAAGTGTGGTTTTATTTGAGTTGGCTTTTTTCAAGTAGGTGGAATTTAAATTTAGATTAATTTCAATTTTTTTGCTGAAGGGCTAGTGATACTACTTTAAGTAAAATTCATTGGTGTCAGTGACTGCTTAAAAAAAAAGCTTTACTCCTTGAGTGTTTTCAGCTCATGGTTATTAAACACTTTTAGTGAAAGCCCAGTCAAAAACAATTCTGGTAATTGAACTTGATTTACGGTATAAAGTTCGAGCTTTGTACACCTGTTTTTCCTTCTTTGCCCCAGTGCATCTCTTGGCAGAATTCTCTTTTTAATGCTAAAAATGATTAATTTTTAGTGTTTTAAATTTTAAATTTTAATTTTTATTTTAAAATTTTAATTTAAATTTTTTTTTAAAATTTTAAAAAAACTTTTAAATACTTTAGCTGTAGATTGTGACTGTGGAAGAAGCCTGGGGAAGAACATAGGGCAGTATTCATATCATCTCCTTCAGGCACTTGGAACCTCCAATTCAGAAGCTCAGAGTTGGGTGTTGGAGTTCCTTTTTATTCACAAGCAAGGAAGTGGGGATTCAGGTTGCCAAAGAATGACAGCACTATATAATGCCAAACTAATGGGCCACTCAGCTCGGTGTCCCATCAGTGACAGTGGCCTGAGCGAGTGCCTACGGAAAGATCTAAAAACACATTGGGCGTACGTGGTGTATTTGTGTTTTCCCGTCTTGGTTTCCAGCCATTTTAAGCTGAAGGATATCCTGAGCTGAAGGTGATTCCTCAGTTAGTTTCTGCTCTAGAAGCTTATCCAGCATCCATTTAAAACAGTAGCATTATAATATCCTTCGGTAAGAAACTTTGGAGTTCAACTGCCTGCTCTGTAAAGAGTCTCTTTCTTGTTTTGAAGCTGGCTGATAACTAGTATCTCTTGACTCCTTGTGTAATCTACCATAGCTTGGTAGTACTGAAGTCTGAACTAGCACATTGAGACAAGGTAGAGGTATTTAGAATATTTGAAAGTGGTTAATTGCTTGCCTCTGCTGAACTTGCTGTTAGAAATAGTAACTATATGTAACTACAAATAAAAGCAGCATACTCAAGTAGTAGAAGGGGATTCATAGGAGATTATATTAAAAGGACACTAGTTCTAAATTTAGGGTGTCTTCTGTTTTAATGGGATGAAAGTACTTTTGGGCACTGACTTCCCCAAGCCTGTTGCTTCACCACATGAAGAGTTTGGCAATACTGGTAAGGTATCCTGTTACTTCTGCCCCGGTGTCGACCTCTTATTTGCAGTGTGACAGCTGTGTGTGGCTGGGTTGTGAACTGCATCAGGGAACTGATCTGCTGCTTAAAAAAATCTGGTAGGTTTCTTAAAGCTCCATCAGCTAATCAACCTGGTCCATGGTATGTTCTCACAAATAGCTGCCTGAATTGAGGAGGGGGTGAGAGAAGGGGGCTCGTTTAAGGAAGAGGTGCTAAGAATACCTTAAATTAGTATTGTTTACAAACACTTAGATTGTGATTTCACAAAATAAAGTCTTCTGGGTGATAGATTACATTTTCAATAATATTTGGCTAGTTCCTACTACTTTAGTTTTCTATGTGGAAGACTTGTCCAAATAAGGAGGCTGACTCAGACTGAAACTACACAGATTATCAAGTGCATAGAGTAACCAAGGGAACTTCTTTGCAGTCTATTTTAAAGTAAAATCTAAGGACATTTAAAAAGACAGTATCTTTCCTTCCTCCCGCCCTCCTCTCTAACGCGTCATTTAACCAGAACTATCTGAATTTTAGGGATCTCTCAGGAGTTTAATGTTCTGTCCATAAAGTTTTGGGTGCCTTTTAGCTGAAGGATGTCTGCATGCTTAGGAATGATAATCTAATTAATAGTAACTAAATAGTGAGCTACCAGCATTTGAAACCAAAGCAAACTTACGGAAGCTTTAAGGTTATGTACTTGGTTGTTACCTTGGTTGACACAGCTTGAGGAAATAACTTAAAAATGGTGAACAATAAAACATGCATGCTGTCTTGTGTATGGAGGAGTAAATTACTGGTTTTCGTCATGTGAGACTTTTGAAAACAACATGCAGAATTTAGGTAATAAGCTTAATATTGTAAAACCTGTGAGGTGATCAAAGGATCCTTATATAAAATGTTTAGTAACAACCTATTGAAGTAAGATTTACAAAAAAGTAAGATTGTTGGCTAGTTAGTTGCCTTAAGGTAGTAACACACGAGGTGAACTAGTTATGTTTGAAAAACTACATAGGTTAAACCTAATCTCAGTGAGTTGTGCTGTGCTAGCAAAGCTTTGGATGTGAATGTGGCCATGGTGAAATGGAGAGTTCTCCTGGGCTGAGCGTATGCCATTTGGTAAGAGAGGGATGGTGCTAGCTCTGCAGGCAGATAAGTGTTTGTAGCTTTATCAACATTTACAGTAGAGGGCTCTGTGGTTAGAGGTTCAATAGTGTAGGTCAGCTGTGTGTGATCTTGCTGGCTGGCTGTGCTGTCCTCTTTCTGTGGTGTTTTCCTTGTTGTTTGACCTGCCTTGCTGCACATGAAACCTGACTAGTCTGTGCCTGAGCAATGAATCCAGTGTTAATGCTACGGGAAGGAGTGTATTATTTTTTTCTTTTTTTTTTTTGGCACATGCAGATCAATTGCTATGTAGGTGCAGTAGATCTCCGTGTTCTGAACCAGAGATGACAGCTGGACTGCAGTGCTGCAGCCAAGTGATTTGCACAGCACACTCAAAACAGTCATCTCTTTCCATCACGCCCCAGATCCGCACAGAGAGTGGGATCTGTGGGAATTATTCTTAGGGCAAGGACAAGCTGTTCCTAGTTGCCATCTTACTGAAATGACTCTTGCCAGGATCCAGTATGGTTTCCAGCTTGTGGTCTCTTTTTTTTTTTTAACTGTCCTGTGACCCTGTGTGTGACTTTCACACAGTAATGGAGGGATTTTAGAGTGCTTGGGAGAAATTACTGAGCTTGCTTGAACAGGTTGCTGCTAAAACAAATCATCTGGCCAAAAGCCTGCTTCCAAGTTGCCTTTGGAACAAAGGGCTATGAAGAGGGTGACGCGTTCAGAAGAGTTAGTCTTAGTGGAATGCAAGTGGCTCTTGGGTTTAGGTTGAAGTCCTTGAAGTAGACAAGAGCTGGTGTTGGACTTTATTCTGGTTGCAGAACTGATACATAGTAAGCCTTGTAAGAAAAAGGAATAGGAGCTGCATTAGCTCAGCTGCAGGCTGTAATGTTTAATGCTGTCCTGAAATAACATTCAGAACATGGAAATGAATTGTGAGTTGTACGTTCTGTATAATGACTGACATTCTATATAGTTGAAGGACATTGGAGATTAAACTCCATTATATTGCATTTCAGTCTACAAAAATGAGTAAGCCCTATGCATTTGAGAAATCATAACAGTTCTTTCAAACCCAGGTTGGCTTTTGTCAATTACGTTACTGCAGTGAAACTTCTTTCTAGTTTCCCTTCAAATAATTAAAATAATACTTTTAGAGTAGTGTACCCAGGACTTCTCAGAGCACACTTAGTTGCAATACTGGTACCTACAATATTCTAGCATAAAAATGCCGATTACAATATTGTATGTTGTTTGTTTGTTACATAAGCCTTCTATTTTGAGTAGTCGTTCTATGTACCTTTGAGTCATCTTCTGTAATTATCTAACATACGTTTTTGTTTTGAATGCAATTGTTTTTCAGGTCATGGAAAAACTCCAAAAGATGCTGCTTCTGTTCGAGCTACACATCCTATACCTGCAGCCTGTGGCATATACTATTTCGAAGTTAAAATTGTCAGTAAGGGAAGAGATGGGTAAGCATTGAGTGGATTATTAATTAATTATTACCTGAAATAATTTCTCACACCATCTTTCTTTCAGTCAACAAATGTCTTTGGTGTCAATACTGATTTTCATAGTTTACGACCTTTTATGTCATTTAATTCCTTATTCATGAGAAGTTGCACTATGATATTTTGTTGTCTTATGGGAGTTGATTGTGGTATTTATTGCCCACAAATCAGTGTACGCAATAAATACAGTAACAGCATTCTCTCTTGATAGAGGAGTTGGGGTTTGAATGACTGTAGTTTGACCCTGCTCTTGCATTTAAAGGTGTTGCATTTTGACTATATGGCTTTACAGACTTTCATATAATATTTAAGAAGTTTTTAGGGTGTGCAGCAGACCAGTTTATCTCTTCAGTGCAGTCTTTTCATGGATGTCATATAAATTTTAAACCAGAAAATTTTTCTTAAGGATACTTGTAGGTGAACAGTAATAAGAATAAAGGGGAATGTCCTGAATAGGTTCCTGGGAATTTGTCATCTTATGGAATGAAGAAGAGTTGATGAGTTCAGCGTGGCTGCTGCTTCTCAGAATCCATCTGAATTATGAAACTGTTGAAGTGCAGGTGATACTGTGCTTTTAAGTCTACTGGGGCAGATAGAATCTCACCTAGGAAAGTCCAGAAGTGCTAGTGAAGCCCTTGCTAGACCACTGTAATGCCTTTTCATCTTTCACTGCTTTTGGTAGAGGGTGTGTTTTAATCCCGGGACATTATATTGTCTATGTAGGACTACATAAGCAATATTCTTTCCAATATGCTGTAGTATATACTGTGGTTCTATTTGTAGTTCCAGTCAGGATTGAATGTCACGTCATTGTCCTAGATACTGTACAAACATGTTGTGGATGCCTATGTCCTGTTCTGGAAATAAATCTTGTGAGAAAAATGTCATTGCTCTTTGAATGAAATTCAGTATCTCTGTCTTTTCTTTGTCTGTTTTGCTGCTGTTTTTTTTTCTTTCTTTTTCCCAGTGTCTGTAAGCCAGAAACAGTATTCAAACTGTTTTATTTTGCTTATAGTATTGTATAGAGATACCTTGAAAGAGTAGCCTCTCACTACTGCTGCTGCTGTAGATGGGCATTTATGAGTTGTTAATCCAAAACAAACTGTTTACAAAATTATCTCTGGGAGATTGCTTTGGTGTGAAAAACCTTCTATATGTAGTTGCTTTTGTCACACTATGAAGACCTAATTATTTTTAAATCAAAATGATAGAAATTAGTGTTTCAAGTAACGTTTTGCTATCAATTTTAGGAACACCTTTTGTGTTATTTTTTTTTATTCCTTAAACATTTTTTTTATATTGGCCTGCTGCTGGCAGTTATTTAGAGGTTCTTATTGTGATGTGCTAGTGATGGACGTGACTATTCTGGAAATGTATTTCTGCCTGCTTAGTTTGGAAGTTAGCTTTTTTGAAATCATGTAATTCAAAACTTGTCCATGTGTGTGGTTTTCATTTTGTATAGATCCTCTAACACTTTACTTTAGACTTCTTTGTGTTGCTTTCTAGTAGTTTCTAATTCAGTTGTCCACTCAGGGCAATCCTACAAAAGGAGAAAACACCTTTGAATAAAGTGTTGCAAGGTTTTGTGGTTTAAATGGTTATTTGTTAGGTGTGCATGGCTAAGACTTGTGAAATAGCCTGCTGAGACTGCCTAAAAAATATGGGAGGTACTTCTTTTACTTAATACATCTGCCTTATCCTTGCTTCAGCCTTGTGACCTCTTTTTAGTGTCACTTTATGAAACATTAGCTGCATAATGAACTATGTTTATTGTTTTCTGTGTATAAGATAGAGTGGATGTTGGGGAATACTGTGCACAGAGCCAAAGACAAATCTAGCTTAGCTAGTAAAGATCAGGAGATGACACGTGGAGCCTCACTGGATGGGATATATGTATTTATAAACCCTGTTTTTAGGTCCAAGAAGTCTTTAACTAGATGCAGTTTTAATCTTTTTCCTCAGCTGAGGAAATGAACGCAGAGATACAGAAGTAGGTCTATAGAAGCAGTTTGTGTCAGATAGGGTTTATTAGTTCTTTCTCACTGCCTTTTGTGGTTCACCTGCTTGCTCCATGTATGTTTTTACCAGTTTCTTTTCTTCTTAGTGTTTGGTAATGGGAATGAAGTTCAGGAAGATCTTATCTGTAAAGAACCAGCATGTAAGCATGTAATAGAGTCAATTAGTTAAAATGCCTTTCTGTTGAAGAAGCATGTATTCTCAAGGCCTGAGTCTAGCTGTGAAATCACTACAGCTGTATTTCATAGTGCTGTTTCAAATAAATCCTAAACTACCTGAGGCACCTCAGATGTCTATCTGCCAGTACAACTTGAAACTTTCATAAATGTCAATGGATGATTTAATGGTTTTTATTTGTGGTTCCCTTTGGTAATGACCTTTACTATTTATATATATATTTATAACCTCAGCTTAAAGTATTTAGTCTGTGTTCTGTGTTATATGGGCAAGTCTGACAGCATTCTTGCTTGTATGCTCTATTTAGCATGACTTGCCTCGTATCATCAAAAACCTTCTACTAAAAACCCAGTTTAGGAGATTTATTTTTTTGTGCTACTGTAGCAGTCGATGGCACTGCTCCTGGAATATGATCTTGCGTATCTCAAATTTGCTGGGTAATCACAAAGATTATTCTCCTCTTCTGAAGGAGCACAGCTCTTTTCAGTATAGGGCATCGATACGGCATGGCTTCCAGTATGGCTTGTCATAGCTGTCTGTGTGCGAGATGAGCATTGGTTTTGTCACACTAGTGACCTAGGTCATTAAATTATTTAGGTATTTGGGAGTTAACAGTCTGGAGTAGGAATCTGAAGGTACATAGTATGTTAATTTTGCAGAGGATCATGATGATCAACTTATAGGAATTGTGGACACATTGAAACAAGAGCGAAAGCAGCCTCACAAGGAAGTAAGAAATGGGTATGGAGGTTGTTGCTGCGAGCACACGAAGAGTGAAGTTGATGTTTTAATACTTCCCTGAGGCCTGATAGGGACATGCAGCAAGAGATAGTGCCAGATCAGAAAAAGGGAAGTGAGGAGGTTGAAATACCATTCAAAGAAAATTGTTTGGTGTTTGTACAGTGGCATGAAGAGTCCCAAAATCTTTTTATGTACTGTTGCAGTACAGATAAGTGAAATAATTATCTTAAATGTTACTAAATTCCTCTTAAAATTGTTAACCTTCTGCTGTCGTGTTGCTCTGTTGCTCTTTCCTGTTGCTCTTTATTTCTCCAGTTTTCTTCCTTAATTTCATGTCTCCTTTTGCAGTCTGAGTAACTATTTACATACTTCTTTTATATTCTCTTGGTTTGGTTTATTTAGTTTGGGTTCATATGGAACACTGTGAACAGTGATGTGAGCAACTGGAGATGGTATCAGTAGATGAGAAATGGCTCTAGATATGAGGAACAGTACCAAGGTGGTGATTAGAAAGCATGGTAGAATGGGGAATATTAACTGCAATAAATTTTAACTGCATCTCTATTGAAATCCTGAGTTAATTGAAAAATAAATAAATACACATATGTGTCAGTTAAAGAAGAGTAATGTCCCAAATACTGTGAAAAATTCTGAAATGATTGGGGAAGCTACACATAGTTGTAGCTTTAAATTAAACCCTTATAAGCTATTAAGGCAGTCCTCGTTTGTAATTGATCTATCAGAGAAACAGAATTAATGTACAGTGCTTTTGTTCTGTAATTTCTTAAGACAGTACCCAAGGGAATGAGATAGGCTTTGTGTTGCCTTTGCATACAACTCCCTAATTTTAGTTTCATCTAAATTTCTAAAACAGGAGCTTAATTAAAGCAAACTACATTGGTAGCTTCAGAATGTGAACGAACAAGGTTATGCTAAGTGGACTTGTGATTTGGGGATGTATACCCTTAGGTTCTAAATCTGTTATAACACCATACTGTCCCTTCACTTGCCAGAAATGACCACCATGGTGTCAGTTCTTTTAGCTAGATTGGGCTATCCAAATGAGACTTTCCAGCCTCTCTCAAATGTTGATTTCTGTTTACCTATGCTGTATTTTACTGAATTCGTTTGTGCTAGTCTTTTACATATTTAGGTGCTCTGGCTGTGTGTAAAGGGATAATGCATCTGCCTTATAGTCCCACAGTTAATATTTTATTTCAGATACCAGCTAAGGTTTCCGTCTTACACAACTAAATATACTTGCATGTACTATCATAGGTTATGAAAACTACAAGCCTGATAGCTTTGTGCTGTTGGCTGTGGGTGTCCTTTAATGGTGAAGAGTCATCTATAATCTCTCTTGGTTGAGTCTCTGTGAGCTTTGCTGTAACCTTAAATTGCGCTCTTTGGCATTTCATACTGGGCATAAGAATATTCCAGTTCCACTTTCCAAGGGGCTGTCAAGGGTATCCACTGGCTACTTGGCTTTCAGAAGCAAAATGCGGTTCCATTATTTTATGTTAGAAACAGCTTAGGCATGTGTGATTATCCATTTCATGAATTTTGGTGTTAAGCTTGTAGGTTCTTGTAATGAATCTCTTAATTTCCTGTCTATGTTTTTTGAACGTTTACAATTCTTACTCTAAACCGTAGTTAGAAGACAGAGTGATGATTTGGCCATGAGGAGAAGCAGTCTCTGAACACTGAGTTCAGTTCCTTTGTCCCAGTTTGTGACTGTGTCAGCTTCATGGTAAAGCAGATCAGGTAGCTCATTCTCCAAAAGTTGACCTCAAGAGCGAGTTAGTTTTCAGCCGCGTTTGTTCCCCCTGTAAGTATTGCATGATGAGTAACTATGGCAGCAAGAGAGAAGGGGAGCTTTGGGCAGAAGTGAGCATCTGGGCCCATGAGAGTGAGAATGGTACTTTTGGTCATGGTACCAGGTTATGCCTACTTAATTTTAGTTAAAATATATCTGCTTTTTTTTTTTTTTTTTTAATCTTTCACCAGAAGAGGCTTTTTATCTGTTTATTTCCCAGGGAAAATTAACTTCTGGTGAAAATGTCTTCATCATCAGTGTGTTGACTTTCTGTCCATTCTTTGTCTTATTCATGGATTCATAAATACCATTTTTAGCAATGGGCAAATGATAATAATGCCCTTTACACCCAGACAATCTTTAGTGCTTTTAGAACAGCTGAGGAAGATACATGCTTAAAATGCAAAATCCTCTAAGCAAATGTGCTTTTTTTTTTAAAGAAGAATGAAAAGAACTGCAAGTCGTAAACCATCTAGAAGAAAAAAATTAAAACTAGGATTAGAAAATCTTTAGTCTTTTAGCAGACAGCACTTAGTTTACACTTCTGTGAGCATGGTTGTTAAATGTGTGGTGTGGTTATACTGATGCAGATCTTCATGAACACACTTTATATTGCATGTGTAAGTTCTGCTAAATGTTCATCACTAAAATAAAATGTTACTACAGCAACTCACACAAGTAATCAGTATGCTTTTTGGTAAAACAATGTTCATAAGGCTGGATTATGGCTGTTCTTTACCATTGGCCATACAATCAGTTACCTGTTGATTTGGTGCTATCTTATACACAGTAGGATGTGCTGTGAAGAAATCAAAAAGATAAAAGTATCCAAACCAAACAAATACCATGAGAGTTAGTTTGAGGTTTCATAAGGCTGATCCCTGTGATTTAGCCTGAGCTATTTTAGTGTGTTTGAGTGATATTTGTGAAATACAAATGCTTTGTTGCCTTCTAGAGCGTGTATGTGTAATTCTTTAAACAGAAATCATACTGCTTTTATTGCAAGTTGTTTCTGTTGCAGAAAGTTGATTTTTTCCTTTAGCATCCAGTATTTTCTTGTTTGCAACAAAAGCATAAGCCAATAAACAAAATACAGAACATTGTCAGTTGCTGTTTTGTTTGTATTTGTTTTGTACACTACTAATCTAATGTAAAATCTTTGTGCAGTCTGAAGACCTATTTTGATATATCCTCAGCAGTTATTTGTTATGACAACATGTAAACTTCACTCAATTTCTACATATAAGTATGTCTTGTGGCATTATTAGCAGAGTACTTATGTATCGAGTAAAATCTGGTGAAGTTTGCATTAGCCTTCATTTGAATTGCAGCAGCTGCAAGAAGTGATTGTCTCATGAATCACCAAGTGTATATTTTCTTAAACTGTATCAGTTTTCACCTGAGTGAACCTGACCAAACATTTGACAGAAACAAACAGCAACTAAATGTGTAAGAGCTTTATTTGAGGTTTGTGTTTAACTGTTCAGAAATAGGTGGAATTGGAACAAGGGATTTTTACTTTTTTGTTGATGTTTTCTAGAAATGAAGATTTCTATTTTAAAAAGAAAGTCAAGACAATATATTTAATTTCTTGGTCTCTGTTTCTTGCAAAAATCTTTTAAGTTAATTTTTTCTTATGAGGTTCCTTCACATAAGTGTGTACAGATGATAATCTCGCTGAAGCCCGGGTTTGCATTATATTAGTGTTCTTTTCTGACAGTAGGGTCCCCAGAAAGGCTTTAGATCTTAGGGAGGAATGTTGTGAGACAGAAATTGTGTAATTTCAGAAAGTGAGAGGGTTATAAGTAAATGGGAGTCTTTCTAGGAACATTATAGGAATCACAAGCTAAATCTTACAGGAATAAGTTTTTCAAGCACTGTGTAAGATGACTGCTTGGCTTCCTCCCCTACCCCTATGTAGGACTGGGTTAATCTGAAACCTGGGTGTTTCATGTTCAAAATACTGTTTCCTTGGAAACATTCCATAAAATTAAACTTGTTTTCAATTTGAAACGAAAGACTCAAACTGTCTGTGTCATATTTTGAAATATTTAAATAGAGAAAAATTTAACAGCTCATTTCTTATTGTGATTGTGCAGACAATAAGAATCTTGGATTTGCATATTCCTACAAAATTTTAATGCAGAGTAACTATATTAAAGATGAAATTTAAGTACTTTTTTAGTGTACTGCATTTCTGACCTTATAGTATAGTGTCAGTGTAGGAAGCTATAGGAGAACATTATTCAAACTTTTTATATCCTTGCAAGTCACTTGCGAAGGACCTTTAGAAGATTATTTAGTCTTAAAATTCTTACGGATGTATATTATACCCCTTTCTAAGAAACAAGCCTGATAGTAAAAACAGCTTCAGCTGTTGTATAGCCTACAATGTTTTGAGTGTTAATTTTACTTTTTTTAATAGTCAATGCATTCAAAACATTCAATGCATTAGGATGTTCTTAGTTCTATTTTCAACGAGCATATCTTAGTTTTGTTTTCTATGAGCATAAATATCTGGTAGTGCTTGGACTTGTTACCTATAGATATTATGGTAACTTAATTTTTAACAACAAATGTTTGAAGTTGCTTTCTTTAAATATATACCATGTAGGTGATGAGGTTGATTATTTAGCAGGTTGATTATTTACTTTCATTATCACCAAAACAGCTTGGATTTTAAAGCATAATGTAGCAGTTCCCAGTTCATACTGTCTTTAATAGAACGTATAGGCATAGTGGAAGTCAATGGATTTGACTCGTTGCAGATAGCAGGTGAAATCTCTGCAGTAGGAAGCTATTATAATTTTTTATTACTTAAAGATATGCTAAATTATTTTATTTGTCTTCAAAAATACAGTATGAATTGTTTGGTTTTATTTTGTTTTTGTTTTTTAAACTAGAGAAGTGGTTATTTACTTCTTAAATTTATCTTTTGCCATTAGTAAGAGTTCCGAGGTACCTGTGGTTTGGTGAAGTTTTTGAGATTCTGTATTCCTCTTTATGGAATGGATGGGATAGGATATAATTAACCTTAAGTCTGATTATTATCAGCTTCCATATTGAAAGATCTTCCATGCGCCTTCAATACAGTGGCTAAAAGATTTAATGGAACAGCTTTGCATAAAAATCAGAATTGTGTATCTTTTATATGAACTTCTGTGTTTTTTTCTTTTTTGTTATGTTTTAGCAGTATCCAGTTCTGTACCATCTCTTACTGCTACTTTGTTCTATATATTTGGTTCTGCTTTTATTTTTATTTCTCACATTTAGTCTATTCAGGCATCCAAGTAGAAACTTTAGGCTCCAGCAAAAATGTGAATTTAGCTCTTTGGAAAGATACTTGAAGAGAAAACAGTTATTGTGAACTTGCTGCTTATTATATGTTTCACTGAGAGAAGCCTAGGCTTTTTAGTCTGTGTTAGAGAAAAAAAAATGTCATAGTGCCTGTATTTTTGACATTGACTTTTATTTTGCTTCGTGGCAAAAAATTGAGTCTTCAGCAAATTTTGAACTCCAGAGTTTTGTAGTATTCCTAAAAATTTTTATTTGACTTGCAGTTGTGAAATGTAAACTCAAAGATGTGATGAGATGTTAAATGATAATCTATATCTTTAATGAACTGGAACAAGAATAAATCCAATTTGAAATTAAAAATCAAGAGTATGTAAGATATTCTTGCTTTCTTGGTGCTTAATACTAATTTGGCTGCACTTTAAATCGGTTTTCAGTCTCTCATGGGTTGATTTCCTGTATTCCATGAGTGGCTTTACATGTTGTTTGTAATTTTATGAGCTTCAGTTAGACTTGAGCACTTTACTCAGGTGAAAAGTAGCAACTGGTGGGATTGAAATACTCGGAGAGAGGGGCTTCTTTGTAAAATAGGTCCCAGGGCTCTTCCTGCCACTTGCCTAAGTAAGTGATGCTCCCAGCGTGGCAGCCAAGGATGTTTACAGCTGGAGCTGAGGTGGAGGCACCATCCGCAGGTAGGGATGAGGGAGGTGATGTCAGAGCCACACCACTATTCACCATCCCCAGTCTCTCAAACCACTCTGTGTTGTGGCTGAGTTTGGAAGGCACAACATGTCAGAGTGAGGGTGCTGCTTCCTGGTCTTGACACCTGTGTTCCCCCAGGACTAGGAAAAACTTACATGCATAGCTCTGCTGCTGTTTTTCTCCTGATTCTGAGACACATGGTATGTGAACAGGAGGACAGTTTATGTAATTTCTCCCACTGAAGCAAGACTTCTTGCAGACAATGACTCTGGAGCTAAATGTGAGCTAAGCTTGTTTAAAAAATAGGCAAAAAGATGTTTTTAAGCCTACGAAGCTTACAGGTGCCAGGAAAAAGAGTTATATGTACTGTTTTGGCATAAATACAGGTACTGTGGATGAATTTTAAAGCCTATCTGTCATGGTACTGTTTTCCCCTCTCAGTTTATAGTGTACCGCATCTAGTTAAGCGTAAGACTAGCTATCCATTTACTGTAACAGAAAATAAATTAGTTTAATTGATGAGTCTTTAATGTCACTCAATTCCAAATCCTAATTTGTAGCCATTCCTTTTTCCTTTTGAAAGATGTCTGTAATAAATGTGTTAATTATTTGAAATGTTTTAATCTAACTTTGCTTGAGTTTCTGTGAATACAACGTCTCCTTGATGAAATGGTATTATCATTCTTAAGTAGTTGTTAGTGAATCCGAGGGAAAAATACATGCTGTTGAACATCCATCTTTTTACTGAGAATTGTATCAGTGCCTAGTGCCTTCTAGTTGTTGCTAGTGGGTTAAAAAAATCCTTGTTTCCAGTTGTATTAAATACAGTGGGTCCTGTCTGTGTTTACAGTTACTACTGTGTTAAAGAGAGGGCTCAGAAGTTATGCTATCTGAAGGAGAAAAAATAGGTGATACCAAAATATTACCTAGATGATGATTTGCTATCCAGCATTTCACATCTTTGTGTAACCTTAATCTTCTTTCTATAAGAATACTGAAAGGACGCTTTGATTGGGATGAAGGGGTTTTTAATATGATTCACATTGAAAGGCTTTTTGCAGTCAGTGGAGTTAAGTTATCTAAAATTATTTTTTAAAAATAAATTTACTTCTTTAATAAAGTCTCATTAACAGGAGACTCTACAAGAACGGATTTTCAGTCTTTACATGAGAATTGTTCATGCATCAAACTCCAGACTATGCCAATAACAATTCTGTCTTTAGTGTTTAAGACAAAAATCAAGGGTTTTTCCACTTGTTGCTTTAATTTGTAATTGTTTCATTGACTCTGCTGCTGCAGTGGTGCCTCAGTAATGCAATTAGCAATGCAGCAAAGACTAATCCTTTTGTTTGTAGCCCTTTGCTTCAGCTCTTCAGTATCTCTAGATGTAGTATCAGCTTTATATGTTTCTGAGGTTCCATTTCATGTTGTTGGTATGTTGGAGGGAGACAAAGATGGGTATTGTATGTTAGACATGAGCATAGAAAGGCTTTGTAAATAATGAACACAGTTGAGGTAATTGTTGGAAGTGATCAGTAGAAAAAACAAAGCCCAGTACACAGTTAAGCATTTGACTTCTGAGATTTTTCTCCTCAGTTTCATTCTATATGAAATGTATGTAAAATAGGAGATTAACCTGTAGTTCCTAGTTGAATAGTTGCTTTACATTTGCATTTTATGAGATGGGAATACAAAGGTCATGTTTGTTCTCTTCAACTGTTTTCAGAGTGACATGGGTGAATTTTTTTCATATAGATTACTAATTATTTCATGATAAATGTATGTTAACTAATTTGAACTAGTGTCAAAGTGATTTCCATGTTTTGCTAAACTAGGAAATGTTAGGTTTAGGCGATTCTTGGATGCTTGCTTTTAGTTGCTTGCGTTTGTTTTTGGGGGGAGGGGGAAGGAGCTGGGTGAAAGCTACCTTTTGATCTCTTTTTTTTTTTTTTTTTTTTTCTCTTTGGTTTCCTGTCATATTGGTCTTGAAATCTCTTTTGCTTAAGAAACTAAAGTAAAATGGATTTTAACTAAATTCAAATAGTGTGATTTTGGCAGGAGAAATTAGTAATTTCAGCTTTCCAGTGTTTGTTAATAAATTGTTAACAATTGTACTGGATACTGACTTTATTAAAACTACCTTTGTAAAGCTGACTGGGACTTTATTGGTCATAACTTGTTTAAACTCAAGATCTCTGGTTGGTATATTAAATTGTTTATTCATCTTTAGTTTGCCAACAGCTAAGTAACATTGCTGGTAAATTTCTCAAGATGGCATTCCCGTGATCCAGGCCTTTAATGTTTTAGTCTGATCTTTTCCTTACTGCAAGGATGCATTTTGCTGCTGAAATAATGTAGTTTTGCATGTATTTTGTAAAATTGCTCATTCTAGTTTGTCTGCAAAATATGACTATGTACATCGAAAGTGATGAGATTGGTGTGCGTATAGCTTTACCCCTTTCAAAATAAGACATGGCCTTTGGCTTGCTTCATTCATGCTTTAAATTTTATGGCCAATAGCAATATTCTCTGTCAATACACAGGATGCCTAAAAGAGAATAGCTATCCTTGCCTCCTGCAGGGGCAGAATCAGTATATACCAGGAGTTATTTTCCAGTTATCTTGCTGTTGTGCCAGTATTAAATGATGTCTCAGCTGCTTGATTAGTATATGATTAATCAGCACAGTGTTTCTTGGCAATATCCCACATAGATATGTATTTTTGTAAGAGACAGATAAATTTCTTTTGTTCTTTCATTTTTACAGTTACATGGGAATTGGGCTTTCGGCACAGGGTGTGAACATGAACAGACTACCAGGTATGTTCCAGTATTTATTATATTTGGTAAGTTACTTACATTGGTTAATTGCGTTTTTAAAATAGGCTTGACCTTGATGGGAAGTTTCAGGTAAGCAACAGAGTGTAACATGACATCTCTGTGTTTTATCTACTGGAGACGATGAACTCCCCAGTGAGGCACCCTGGAT
>BJBW01001265.1:63356-116913 GCA_004320125.1 Scolopax mira | reverse complement strand
CAATCCTGCTTCGGCGGGGGAGTTGGACTAGATGATCTCTATGGTCCCTTCCAACTCTAAAAAATTCAGTGAAATTCAGTGAAAATTCAGATTCTGTATAGGACTATAAGGCATTATTTAAGACATCATAGGGAATAAAGCTGTAAGACTTTCAGTAATCAAAAACAGGGCAGAGAAGGAATATTAATGTAAGCTGTGCTGACATACTGGTAGTTGCTGAGATGTGCTAGTGATAACAGTAATGAAGACTGGAAAAAAACAAACCCAGAGGCATATCCTGACTGAATATTTAAAAGTGCAGAGGGGGTGGTTGCAAAGGGCAGGTATGATTTTTCTCTGCTCGGACTGTAAAGCAGAGGTGGATATTCTCTGCACTGTCCAAAATCTGAGGGGCTAGAGGGGGTGAGTGTTGCCAATTTAAATATGTAACTAAAATAGGCAACCAAAACCACGCAGAAATAACTGAAAGGACTCCATGCCAAATGGCCAGAAATTATCCAGGGTTTAACACTGTTCTGTGCCAAGACTTCAGAGTAAGTGATGGAGCAGATACTTCTGAAAACATCTGTGCAAATCCTAAAACTGTTAAGAAAATTACTACTTTTTTTTTTCTCTGAAATTCATGTACCAAAAGATACGCTGAGTGTCTAAATCTATCTAAATCATCCTGTCTTAAAAAAAAAGCAACCTTACAGCTCTTCAACTTACAGCTGTGAATATTTCCATGAAATGTACATTTCTTTTATGGCTTCCTTTCTGAAACCAAGTCACTTGAATCTCAAATTTAGAGCGAGGATTGGTTGGTTCATAGTGATTAGAACCAGCAAGAACAGTGAAAGTGTTTGAATGCCAAGTCTGTGCAATTTGCTTTCAAAATCCTTAGGTGTCCAAGTCAGAGGGATTTAATTTTCACAGATGCTGAACGCACTTACAGGCTTTCTCTGTGCCTTAGCACTAGGGTAGCTTAGTGCTGGAGAGGGGTGGGGAGTGGAGAGGGGAAGGAGCTGGGAGGAGGGGAGTTAAACTTCCTCCAGCACAGATACCTCAACAAATATTTGGTCATTTCCAAGCAACCTTCTCAGATATATAATGAAATAAAAATCTTATTTTGTACAGCTCCAGTGAGAGTCTAACCCTGTAATGTTGCCAGTATGAGACCACATACACTCTGAAGTGCCAAATGAGTATTTCAATAATTTACCTATATAGAATATTTTAAAAAATTACTCTTATGAGATACAGGAACATATTTAACTAAATCTACAGATATACATTGGCTGTAATGGACAAAGTGTACAAGAAAAAAGCAGCCCCAACAGCATATGTTTTCACCCCTATGTATTTTAGCATCCAAAAGAAAGGCTAAGCTTTGGAAAAATATTGAATCTTGTAAATACTACTTCACCTCAATAGTATAAGACTCATTTTCTCTTCTCTACTGATGTGGATCTATTGAGGCTATTGAACGGATTGAAGTCCAGCCATATAAACCAAGCAAACAGAATTGGTGGAGGTGCCAATAGGCCTGTCAAGATCTTTGGCCTTTGCAGAGTAAAATAGTCTGGACTTGGTCAGTGAGTATGTTACTATTTGAGGAACTATCTTAAAAGGGCATATGCTAGTGGAAAATTGAACTGTCTCTAGCTCAGTTATTTCTTGAATAAAATGACCTAGCTACAGTATTTATAATTTGTGCACTAGGACTTGATCCAAAGCCCATTCAAGTCATCAGAAAGGCTCTCATTGATCTGAATGGATTTTGGATTAGGTAGTAATTGGTTTTATTCAGTTTGCTTTTTCTTCCAGAGCAACAAACAGCATCTTTATCCACCAAATATGCACCTCTACCATTACTCTAATCTTTACTTAAAAATGGAATTTTTTAAGTAAGTCTGCTTCAACATGAGAAGTTGGAAACAGATTATTTCATTTCCTTGTATAACATGGCAAACATTTTCAACTTCATAATTAATAGCTGACTGAAATTTCACCACAGTGGGGAGATTAACAAGGATATTTTTATGTGAAAATTTTTCCTATTAGATTATAAAGAAAAGATTTTTGGTGTATGTTATGCATCTCATGGTTTAGACATTAACAAAGTAGGTTGGGGAGGTGTTTAAGTAATCACCAAGGGTATCAAAAGGAATGCATAGTGCTTGCAGATAAAACAATACCAGTTGCCAACAACTTCTTAAAGCGCTTCACCTTTCTGGAGACCTCTGATAAGGACACAAAGGTTACCAAGTGGGCCAGATGAGATCAGCCCACCAGCAAGACCCCACAGAGGTTGGGTATACCTGCTTGAACAGACTGTTCAACCAGCATAGCATGAAGAAACCCAGAAGTGGCTTCTCTCCTCTTTCAGAAAGGCTCTTCACCCTCATGGAGCAAGGCTGCCACAGCTTAAAGAGAAAAGCAGCTTAGCATAGAAAGCAGAAGGGGACAGAAGAGAAAAGAAAGGAATGGAAACAAAATGCTTCCTGCTGTTACCTGTAGAGCAGCAGGCTTAAACACTGCCCTTCACCTGCCCTTCCTGCATCATACCAGACAACGCTGAAACAAGCACAATCACAGTCAGCACAGTGTCAGAAAAAATTCTAGAAAAGCACACTCTAAAATCACCATTAAACAGTCAATCCCAAGCTGCTGCAATTACAAACCAACATCTTTAATGAGAAGATTTAAAAAATAAATTACTGGAACTTCTTGCAGCAAGTTGAACTTGGTAACAGTGCCCTAGACAGGGCTAAAAAGCCCCAACTGATGTAGATATCCTGCCATTGCTGCCTACAGAGGGATACAGGCCTTGCTCAAAGGATTTGTCAGGTGAAGGAAAAGTTGCATTCCTTCAGACCAATAACAACATTGTTTAAGAAGAATTTGGAGCTGTCTTTCATACTAGAAACCTGCACTTAATCCAGAAACATGAGGTAAACCACATTTAGTTACATGTATATGTTTCCCCTACTTTTATTTCATCATGTTCTTGTAATACAGGGCATTTTAGGACCCTCTGCACAAAAAGTAAACACTTCCCTCAAAACATTATTTGCAATTTCAGCAATATAAATATATATGTGTAAAAATGTAATAGTCTTACCTCCTAGCAAAAGATACAACTCATGCAGCTATTAAAACAAAACAAAACAAAAACCAAAACCAAACCAGCATCCTGAGATCTTGGCACTGTCACTCTAATCAAGAGCTTTGGATCCACTTCCCTCCCCCAATACCACGGTAGAAAGAAGTTTCTATTTTTTTAATGCAGGCTTACATGCCTCTGGCTATTGGAATACAGACACAAAAGCAGATGCAGTGTTAATTTAATTCTGCAGCAAGTTTTCACTGGTGCAGGAGTAAAGACAGGTTAAGAATATCAAATTAAAGCCATCCATCATGCTTGTTGCACCACATTGTTCAAATGGCTCAACCAGTATCTGTGAGGATTTAACTGTCACCAGGAAGTGGAAACACTGGTATCATGCACTTAAAATTAGAGTAGATTTGAGGAAATTGAATGATTATTTGGGGAGGGGGACATTAACACAAGCTTCAGTCCAGCAAATTTAAAACCTGTAATCAATCTTCACCAGGTAATCAACATCCATTTGTCACTGAAACTATTGATGCTTTGTTAGATTACAGGAAAATACCAAAAAGAACCTAACTTTATTAACATGAAAATACTAAGCAGATCAAGTCTAATTAAGGATAGAGCTATCCTGGCTACATACTTGCTTTGTCATTTAATCTGCAAGCCTCGTCATCCCCAGATGCGTGATTATGATATACCTGCCCTTTGCGGAAAGCTGAAAATGTCACAGCTCTGAAGCCTGCATTCTGTATTTTCTGAGTATCACCATTTTTATAAATACAAGGGTAATGTTTTAAGAAAGTTTTATAGATAGATAGATAATATTAAGAGCAATTAACAGCAATTAACAGCAAACAGCAATTAAGAGCAATCAAAAATTACAACATGCTAAGATACTTGAAGTCACTTAAGGAAACCAGTATTGTCCTTTTCTCTCACATAGCCCAAAGCCGATTAACAGACATAGCCCATTAAAACACCACGTGTCATTCCCAGAATATAAGGAAGTATCTCTGCAAATTTCATTAAGAAAGGGGGGAAAAGTGGGGGGTGGAGAGAGAGAAGAAAAAGAAAGGAGCATTAGCTACCGTCGTGGATGTCCATGCCCCAGTGCTGGCAGGGACGTAGAGTCCAGTGGATTCCACTGGCCCCAGGGCAGAGCTGAGCCCTTCAGACGGGCTGGTGGCACTTCTGTTTGAGAAAGGGCAAAATGGCAGCAAGGGGTGAGGAGAAAAGCATGAGAAACAGACCCAGACACTGAAGGCTGGGCAGGGGCTGGGGGAGGATCCGTTACAGGCCCCAAACAGAGACTCGTCTGCAGCCTTGGAGGGACCTGGAAAGATAGTTTTCCTGTTGGGAATGGCAGCCATGGAAGGCCCTGCTGGAGCAGTTTTAACTGGCAATAAATTAAAATAATTTGCCCTAAGTCAAGTCTGTTTTGCCCATGGCAGTAACTGATAAGCTACCCCTCTACCTTCATATCTTAACCTATGAGCTTTTTCATTTTATTTTGTCCCTTCTCCTGTTGGGGTGGAGGGAGAGAGCGGCTGGGTGGGTGTCTGGCAGCTGGACATGGTCAACCCACCACAGCCATTGTGTAAAAAACCTCCTTGCCTATTGCTTGGGATGGAGAATCTGAAAGCACGAGACAACAGGGATGAAGGGAAGCACATGTTCTGATTATTCATCATCATCCAGAGAGGGATTTCTGAAACTATTTTAAAAGGTTTGATAAAAAGAAACTACAACTTCAGAAACAATGCAAAACCAATCAGACACACTCAGACAACTAAGATCTTTGGGTTTTTTAAAATAAAAAAAAAACCCACACATACCCACACTGTATACAGACAACAGTCTGAAATTCATACTGAATTCTTCAGCCTTTGCCACTAGGAAAAAGAAAAAAATTATGATGCCATCTATTTATCAAGCACTAAAATATCTGGGAAGCATTATCCCAGTGCACATAAACAATGCAAAGCAAACAGCAATCACAATCTAAAGTTCAATTTAATTTTCAGTTATATTCAGAGTTGCCTGAGTTATAGCAGTGCACAAATCATGATTGTCACAGTGACTGCAAAGTAACATTTCATCAGATAAGTCTACCATCTTCAAAAGCAAGAAGAGTAATTATAAAAATCAATTTTCCACTCATTACAGCAAGCGTAAGGATCACTAAAGATCACTATAACTGCCATAGTGCTTTTAGTAATTTATACAACAACTTCTCAATTGTTTGTGGTGGACTGTTGCATATAAGATAGCGTGCAAATGAAGAACATAAAAATAATTCAAGCGAAAACTTCTGAGAACAAAATTGTTGCAAAAAAAAATACTTCTTGGAAAGAAACGTGAAAATATAGACAAAAACTCATAGGTCGTTGCTACAGAAACAGCCAGATTGTATCACAGTATCATCCATAGTTTTTCATACAGATCACTTAACTGAGACAGAAAATTAAATAGACCCCCTCTCCCCAAGAGAACAAAAATGATACATTGCAGAAAGACAAAAATCTGCCTAGTGCCAGCAATACATTAGTCCCTCTTTTAAATGAGAAAACAATTATAGACTTGGCTGAGAATTAAACTTTCTTCGCTTCTGTGGCTACTAATGCTTTAAATCCTGGAAGAATCAATACAGTTTTTCATAAATGTTTGTCAGCAGACAGCTGAAATACACTTTTATATTTCAAATATCTCTAAATCAGCCTTACTGTTGTATCTAAATGAAATGTTTTAAAGTTCTGAAAATATCATAGTTGCAAGGGATAATTCCAACATAATCTTTTGGATCCCTCTAACTGCGAAGAAACAGAAAATCAGTATAAGTATTTTCTTCAAACTGCTCAGTTTATATTCTTGATGGAGTAATGAATTGCAGTACAGATAAATCATTAATTTGGAAGATGAGAAACACTTCCAGTCCCTTATCCCCATCTATGAAAATAATTTCACAATTAGAGAACATACTTCATTTTATCAGTCTTGATGCAAAAAAAGTTGAGGCATGCCCCCAAAGGATGATTATTTCTATATCCTGCAATCCTATTATTTCTATATCCTAAAGTAAAAAATAAAGTTTTCTGAGTGATAGGAATTATTTTTGAACAAACACAACAAAGAAGAGATTGTGAGATTTTTTTTCTATGATAATTTATATTGTAGTGATTACTTTTATTTTCTTTCATAATATCATTCAGTGACCACCTTCTAATGAAATAAGAAGGGTTGACTTTTCAGAAACTATAAACACTCCTGGCGACCTGCAGCTTGCAGTAATTACAGAAGGATTGTTTGCATGAGGATTATTGAGCAGAACCATCAATATACTTCTGAAATCTTCCATTGCAAAATGGTCCCAGTGTTACACATTAAAATTCCAATTCTCAGTCTTAATACATATAGAATTTATTTTAGTCTGCCTTAAGTTCAGGAAGAAAAGCTTTTCCGTTGTACACAGACAGGAGAATCTTCTGCTCTGTTGATTCTTTAAGGAAGAATTTTGATCACAGTCATTTCAGTTGTACCTACACAGAACTCTGTTAATCGATTTAAAAAAGCAGAAATAAGATTTAGGCTCAATGCAAACATAATATTGGTTGTCTTTGTGGTATGCATTCATAAAATTATTAGTAATAAACTCATAAAAAGCTTTTCGATGTCACATTAGAGCCATGTCACAATCTGGCACAGGCCATGAAAGAAACGCTAGTGACAGTGTAACATGTTTAAGCAGTACTAGACCCTCTTGTCTGTCTCTCTCCATCAAAAGATTACGGCACTCCGCAAGGCTCAGACCTGAAGAGAATAAAGGCAAAATCCCTTCCTTAGAACTCCCATTGCAAAATTAAAATGCAAATGCATAATTCCTTGCAGTAGACAGATTCAGCAAGCTCTGAGAACTACTTTAAACACACAAATTTAAGTGGACATCAGGGACTCCATTTGGCACAAACCTTGGCTAGAGCTGTTAACAGCCTGTGGCTGGAAGGCCTTACCATCCAAAATTAGAGCAGCCCTAAGCCTTCTCAGGAGCTAAACTGTCACCTGCCTTGCACCAGGATTGGATGGATGATGCCTGGCAGATGATTAGCCATACTGGCATTTCATCTTTCTGCAGCACCATATTTTCTTCAAGGACTCCCCTGTCACTTTTCCCTTGGCAATCAATCTCTATGCTCACTTTTTCAGTTTCCAGACAAGCCCATCAGCCTGTTTTGCCAGGCGAGCAGTGCCTTACCAGGAATAGCAAGCACATAAAACCAGTATCTGTCCTCTGAACAAGCTGATACTGAGAAGGGGCAGTGGTAGAGAATATTCAAAGCTTTATCATAAAGAAAGAGATAAGAGAAGAGTATATAAAGAACAAAAACCAACTCACAAGGGAACTTCTAGCACATCCTATTCATCCCTTCGAGATTTAACAGAGCAGAAACTGTAGCCAAATTCCTTTAGTGTCTGCAAAGTGCAATTATCCTTAGGAAACACCATTACCTGAAATTGCTTAAAATATTTTTTCTTTCCTCAAGATTCCAGAGAAGGTAATAATAATGTGTTTGTATTAATAAGAAAAAAAAAAAAAAAAAAAAAAACATGAAAAGTTGTCAATGTGGTCTGTGGAGAGATATATGACCAAAGAGCAGTCTGCAATGAACTGTGCAGTTCTGAAAGCAAATTCTATATTGAATACAGATTATTTATTGGCCTCACTGTGTATGAGCATTAATTATTTTCAAAGGTGAAGTGATGTCACATTTATGCACAGCAAGACCTCTCTCCCCCAAAAGAGCTGGTAGGTGATACCCAATACAAGAATTTGAAAGATTTGCTTAGAATTATGAACTTTGGCTCTGGGAATTAGCTTGTTGTATCTGCCAGTACAGACAGATAATTCCATTGATAAAACAGGGCATGATGTGAATTTATGCTGAGGATTTACATGTTCATCTGAATGGAATTAGTGCCTGACTTCCCTGTTCTTTTGTTTATACTATTCTTGTCAGATTTAACACCAATGTTAAAAAAATAAATTACTAAATAACTAACTGAAAAAATCCAATGATATATAGTAACTAACATGAGCAAAATTAAGTTATAACTGCAACGGAGAAAAGTAGAACACTGACTGACCCAGTGTCATCCTTCCTTACAATCAGTAGGCAGTGACACAGAATTCAATCACAGAAAACATACATGGTCAGTGAAGAGCAGATTGCACAAATATCCTACTTGAGACAGCACAGCCTTACAGTAAGGTGGAGACTGAGTGATGCTACCACTTCTAAGCCTTATGGTTTCATCCCCTAGAAGAAAAAGATACATTTCAGGTAACTCAAGATACTGGAAGTGGTATTTGATCAGCCAAAATACGGAACAAGACAAGACATCTTATCTAACCTCCATTTTAAAACAAAACCTAGATTTTCCATTCCTCCACCCCACCTGCAGGGACACCTGATTTCTATGAAAAGGAACCCTGAAGTACATAGCTTGAAAGGGAGCTTCCATGTCCCCCAACTTGATACTACAGAAACCATGGTCCCAGCTCACAAGTAGAGGACACCAGACATGGTTCATGTGCTCTCCTGACAACTGTGCACCTTCACCTCTCACCAGAATAACACTCTACTCCAACATTCCAGTTCTCAAACATATAATCTTCCTTCTACATCTTGTTCTGCCACCATAGAATTTAGCAGGTAAACAAAATTTATCCCACACAAATGAAATCATCTGTACTCAAAACTCAGAGACAGCTATCCCAGACCAAGTGCCAGCTTCCAATAGGCAAGATACAAGAAACTCATTTTCCTTTATCTTGATGCCTAAGTGTTTGGAGCAAAACATAGCAGCAACCTCTTTTACTAATTGCCTATTAATGATTACATTAAAAAAAAAAAAAAGCATTTTAAAATTGTTTAACCCACTATAATCCCAGCAGGAAAAACTCAAAAGCTAATAAAAGAAGTCATTTCACAAAGCTTATGAAGAACTGTCCTAATGTGGTTCCTACAGAAATATGCTCTTTTCATAAATCTTAAACTCCAGCAAATATTTGATAGAAAACATTGTCTTTGATAGAGACCATTTGGAGCCACCTTCTGAATAAAAATACAAATTTTATCCACGAATAATGTTCTGAAACACCAAGCATATCCACAATTAAAACACTTTGCACCCTTTGTTGATTTACATGTGGTTTTAGACTCTGGGGAACCTCAAAACAAAAAATATAAATACAAGGGCTAAGGCTACAGCCAGAAATTGAACAATTGCTGAGAAGGTTCAGAGGAGGCTACTTGGCACTGCTGTGTCTTCACTCTGTTCCAGACCCACCACCACCCCCAGAACCACCTCCACTGCTAAAGGAGGGTGCAGAGACCATGGGAAAAATCCTTGGCTTGACTGAAGAAGGCAATCTGATTACCTACTAAAGACATCTTGTTGCATTTCAGGAGACAAATTCCTACTAAGTCACAGTACATTAGCCTTATCTGCTGCTGCTTCTAGTGCAGTTGTTAAGTTGCTAGTGCTGCTGTTAGTCTTGCACAACTCAAGGAAGTTTCTGAATTTTTTGTTTATGAGGCAGGCAGCAACATTTTGAGGGGAAGAGTCCTGCTCTACTATTTGTTTTCTGGCCACATAATGTTGAAGGTTGATTCTATCAATGAAGACTCTTCCTTACCAGTTGCTAATTTCTGAACTGTACCAGCACTAGCTAAAACTAAGCTGGGTGCCAGAATTGTTTTGTATTTGTGGCTACATGAGAATCCCAAAGAGAGGGGTGTTAAAAAAAAAAATTAAAGCACTACCAAAATCGCCCACATCCCAGTGAAAAAAGGGATAGCCTTTACGCCACAGATGGACTTCAGTAGCTGATAAAGGATGGTTGGATATTTTTTCTTCCTGAAAAAGAAATACAAGTTAGGCAAGCTGGAAGACGCTGGAAGAACTATGGGACAAGTCTAGTAAGAGTATGACTGGGCCAAAAGGACCTCACCTTCAAAACTCTGGAGAGATACCATGACAAAGGTTACACTTCTAAGGTACTGGACATTTAAGGTTAACCATCCTGCCGTCAGATGCTACTGACAGAAAAACTGGCTGTGCCAGGAGCAGGCCAGTGTAAGAAGGACTGTCTACTTTCTCTGCTGCACAGGCATCCCTGCAAGGGAATTGTTCTGCTTGTGAATGCCCGGGTACACAGAAAGGAGACAGCCCAAAGCCCTGCTCCAAATACCAACCCTGTCAGTCTGACCTCATTGCCTGGGAAGGTCACGGAACAGATCATGAAGGCAGCACATGAAGGACAGCCAGGTGATCAGGTCCAGCCAGCAGAGGTTCATGAGGGGCATGCCCTGCTTGACAAACCTGATCTCCTTCTATGACAAAGTAACCCACTTGCTGGATGAAAGAAAGGCTGTGGATGTTGTTTACTTTGAATTTAGCAAGGCCTTTGATACAGTCTCCCACAGTATGCTCCTAGAGAAACTGGCTGCCCATGGCTTAAAGGGGAATACTCTCCACTGGGTTAAAAACTGGCTGGAGGGCTGGGCCCAGAGAGGGGTGGTGAATGGAGTTAAATCCAGTTGGCAGCCAGTCATGAGTGGTGTCCCACAGTACTCAGTACTGGGACCCATTCTCTTTAATACCTTTATCAATGATCTGGACAAGGGGAGTATCCCTCAGTAAGTTCACAGATGACACCAAGCTGGGTGGCAGTGTTGACCTGCTGGAGGGTAGAGAGGCTTTGCAGAGGGATCTGGACAGGCAAGATGGATGGGCTGAGACCAACAGGATGAGTTTCAATAAGGCCAAGTGCCGGGTCCTGCACTTGGGTCACACCAACCCCAGGCAGTGCTACAGGCTGGGGACAGAGTGGCTGGAGAGCTGCCTGGCAGAAAAGGACCTGTGGGTGTTGGTCGAATGTTGGCTCAACATGAGCCAGCAGTGTGCCCAGGTGGCCAAGAAGGCCAACAGCATCCTGGCCTGTATCAGGAACAGTGTGGTGAGTAGGACCTGAGAGGTGATTGTTAAGAGTCTGGAGAGTAAGTCTTATGAGGAAAGGCTGAGGGAGCTGGGGTTGTTCAGTCTGAAGAGGAGGAAGCTAAGGTCTCCCCTCATCATGCTGTATAACTACCTGAAGGTGGGGTGTAGGGAGGCGGGGGTCAGTCTCATCTCCCAAGTCATAGAAGATAGGACAAGGGGAAAGAGTCTCAAGTTGTGCCAGGGGAGGTTTAGATTGGATATTAGGAAACATTTCTTCACCTCCATCCCTGGAGGCATTTAAAAGAGAGGTAGACATGGTCCTCAGGAATATGATTTAGTAACTTTTATTTCTATTTACTTTTTTGTCAGAGTTAGATTGATGGTTGAGCTAGATGGTCTTTAAGGTCCCTTCCAACATGGACAATTCTATGAGTTGCTACTGTTTTCTTTTCCCATTTGCCAAAGAGATACTAAGTAAATGCAAAAGCACTTGGAAAATCAGCCAGATCACACAGCACTCAAACTACTTTCTGAAAAATGAGATTTCTTGACGGTCATTTATTTTACTGCAAAAAGCTTCGTTGTCCTCTCCTGTCAGCAGCACACACAGGCTTGTTGTAACAGGCTTCTAATATCATACATTGAACCCTGTAATTCTTGGCAAGATGCAGCAGCTTTGCCTGTGCACAGCATGACAGGCAGCCCACCGCGACACAGCCCATTGGGATGTGCCATCAGGATGCAGGGTGGAACAGTACCACTGGCAGATTCTAATGACATTTCACTGTGTCCTATAACAGGTGCTTCCCCAACGTGCAAGTTAAACTGTGCAACATGTCAGCAGATGGAGAAGGGGAGTTTAAGGAAACCCCTGCTCAAGTTGGTTGGCTATAATTGGCTTTGAAGAGAAGATTCCTTGCTGTATTTTTCAAAGCACAGAGCTAGACAAGCACAGGAGGCCCAACAGATCCACCCTGAAAGCCATAAACACACACAAACCCGTGGGCCACAGCCAGCTAAACCCTTGGCTGTGTGATTATGCTGCATAGCTAAGTACAAGTGGACTTAATGAAGCATGTATAAAAAAAGCCGCAAGGCTTAAATCAGGCTGATTTTTTTAACAAGCACACCACCATTAAAGAGCTTTGTGAGCACTTCTACCTAAGCAGTGTAACTACGACATTAAAAAGTCCCCATCAGCCTTTTTCTTTGAAAAATCTAACTCTTAACGTTTGGCTAATTTCAATGCATTTGAATTGCTGTTACTCGATGTGGTTGTGTGCACTAGAAAAGCTTGCTTCAACGAGATAGAAAACAATTTCAAAAATAAATACTAGTCAATGAAGCCTCTGGCTGTCCTTGCACCAGTTCAACTGTGCCAGTTCAGCTGTCACTCAATGGACTTCACTGGTAATCACTGCGTCAGAAGAATTCAGTAAGAAACACTGGAGGATCCATAAAAGCAGTTCAACAGTAGCTTCAGCTTTATGTGCGATGGGGAGAATGGCTGATTTTTGCCAGACTGTTCATATATTCAAAGAACCAGACTGTTTTCCAGAGAAGGCAAATCTGTATGCTACAGCTGAGAATTTATCATAGTCAGTATTTCACACAGGATAGAACAAGAGGGCCACAAGGCAGGAGTCCGTGCTTTCAAGGATACAACATTATGAACTCCAGTATGCTTCCAGACACTAGCAGAGATTCTGTAGAGAGCCTACTCCTACATCTTAAGAATACATCAATTCATCTACAAACTAAACTCACTATAGAATTCCTTCTCTTTGTGTTTTTCTCACCTCTCTCTACACTTTCAAAGTGCCATCGATGCAGCTCTATACAGAAATGGATTGCTAACACAGTTTAGGAACACAGAGCTGTAGAAAGTTTTATTTCCACCAAAACATGAATTAGGAAGTCTTCTTACCTGGGTTAGCACTTGTCTCCAGACAATGGAGAAAAGCTGTGAACAAGACTTCTGCACAAATGCAGAATGACATGATATGTTACAACAGCAATCTAAAGAGGTGTATTATCACCAACTTCACTCATCAATGCTAAAAAAAACCCCAACCCTCACCCAGCTCCCCCCAAAAATAACCCACAGCAAAGTAAAAAAAGCAAATTAGTAGAGCCAAATTGGGCATCTATACTTATGAAAAAGAATCGTGCATAATTATACAACTTATGCTAGCAACTGTGACAGAATGTGACATAGTCTATGTTTTCATATCTTTGACACATCTGAGAGAATACTGTCAAATGTCAACAGTGTCCATAATGGGACCCTACAGATGGCACTGCAACTATTTTTTTTTTGCCTCTGTTATATCTTTAACAACCATTATTTGGAAATATGTTAGCAAGACTGTCAGCTGCTCTATCAACATGCCATCTTGGAAGTCCACATAGTCATCACCATTTATGCTAGCTTTTGCATTAAGGTTGGTAACTCTGTGAAGTAGTAAGATTTCTTGTCTTCCCATTATAAAAGCCCATTTTCTCTTTCCCCCTAAGGTTAGCCAATGTATACAATACTTTTTATGCCCCTTTTTATGAAGGGTCTTGACATCAAGCTAGTTTGAAGTACATACAAACTGTAGCCAAAATGCTTCAGCCTATCCTAACAGCACAGTAAAGAAAGCACATGTGGATTTTCTTCGGGGACCCTCAGGTTTGAGATCTGTCTGGATATTTTTCTCTACTATGAGCTCTCCCAAAATGATCAAAAGTCATATTTTTATTAGAATAAAATTGTGAATAATTCACTTAAATAGAGAAAAAAAAAATCAAAAAGAAATCAGAAAACAGAACAGAAACGAATTCTCTCCACTCTCCCATCCACCACATCAACACAGTAAAGGATTATATCAGCCTGAGTGTGTGTCCAGGTAACTCGATGACAGAGCAGAAGAAAACTGCCCAGTCCTACCTGGTTCCTGGGAATGTTTTCCCCTGATCCTAATGGCCTGGGCGATAGATCTTCTTGGAATTACCAGTCTCTCTGTGAGAGACACTGTGATGCACCAACCCCTTGTCTGTGCCTTCCAATCTCTTGAACTGCTCATCACTCTTGACAAGCAAACTTACCAGCCCTCTAGGAAAGGAGTAATTTCCCCCTCTCTCTATCAGGACCTCCAACTAACCCAATCTTTTTAAAGAAAAACCTCACAATATGACCAAAAAGGCTAAATACTGTGCACCACCAACTTCCTAACCTTAGTGCATTCTTGGAATTCAATAGGTATGCCATAGGGTGAGGTATTCTCTATATTATCTCCATGAAAGTCTATCCAAGTTGGCCAGACTATGAGTTTTGAAGAACTATTAATAGAATACATTCAATAAAAGCATGTATAATCTCATTTTCAGTAAATGTGCTCCATCTTTTCCTACACATAATTGTGACATACACAGCTGTACAGAATTACCACATTTGTGCCAGCACTGAAGCTCATCAGAGAGCGGTGGAGACATCCATGCTAAATTAGACCAGACTAGGAAGAGAAAGGACAGTCTCATAACTAAGGCAATGATGCTATCAGACTGAGAGAATGGCAGGGATACAGACATAGGTACTCTGTTTACAGAAACTACTCTTAAATGAGTGCAATATCGGCACTGAAGAATCAGATGCTAAAGGTCTTAAATTGAGCACCCCAAGCTGGCAGAAGACTTTTGACCTTTATCTCTTTTGCTTCAGCTTCCCTGAGTTGCTGTCACTGCTTCATCTCACAGGCTTGTTGTGAAGATAAAGTCATCATTAGTGCTCGTGAAGCTCTCAGACACTGCAGCGGTGACTGCTGTTAAAAAGCCCATGAGGAGATTTAGATTTTCTTTTCACAGCAGAGTTTGAATAGTGTGCCATAAATAAAGCATGGGACCACACACTGAACAATGGGGGAAACATAATATTGAATAGCTGCTCATTTAGTGAGTGCTATTCACCCTGCTCACTGAATGAGGCATTAGAGGAAAAAAATTAGTATATGATCATGTAATTAAAGACTGTATCATAATGCAGACACACAAGGGGCGTGAATAAGGGTTTCACTGATAACCTTATGTTTGACTGCTTAATTCTGCAACCTTAATGATGTTTCTTTAATGTAATTTAACATTACATTTGAATTCTTTCTATAAAACTGTCAGTAAAGGCAAGTAACCCAATGCATTATGTATATTTGGTTCCCTCCATGTCTTTCAGTATTCTAAGAATAGTTGCTAAATAACCTATTTGACAAGATTTTCTAAGAATTTTTCTGCAAATTTTTTCCCTGCTTAAATACTCTCTGTGAATTGGTTGAAATATATCCAAGACAAAGCTATGAAGTGAAACAGCACTCCCATCATAAATAAGCGATGTAATTTTATTAATGAAATTAAATTTAGTAAATTTCAACTCGGAAACCTTTGTTTTGCCTCTTTACAAAACCAAGAAAATTCCCTCTCTATGCTAGTAGGACTAACTTGATAATTGAGGTTGAGAATTACTGGTAGTCTTTTAACAAGACAGTGAAGCCACTGCTGTCTGAGGAAATATAGAGCTGGTGTCAAGCCCTGTCTCCTAAAACTGAAGAAGTGAAAATACTTTCATTTTTCATGTGACTTACTGAAATTTTTCCTATACCAGCATTCCTGTACTTTCCTGCGGGCTAAAACTTGGAAAACAGTGATACCCAGTATGGCAGAGCTATTCCAGGTCTGTGCTGCATTTGTACCATTTCTAATGGGCTTGAATGTCCTGCACAAAAAGCTATGGGAACCCAAACTCCTATGTAATATTAAGGCTTCAGCTTTGTTTTTGAGATCCCATTCTAAAAATGCATTGGATTTAATTAATTTGAAATGGGAAACTAAATCACTTCTGGCTAGCCAAATTCACTGCACTTTGTTCTGAAAATGTCAGAAATTACTACCCTCAGTCAACACCTTTAACTCATGATTTTACTGAAGAAAAGATCACGAGACCAAAATGAGAGAAAAATGGCAGGTCTCAGATACAGTTAGCTCCAGATAACAAAAGCAATTATTTATCCTACCATGGCCTACTTGGGAGTCCAAGGAGCATGATTTACCATTTTGATTTGTTTGCTTTTATTTCATTTTGACCTGGACCTGACCGTACCTGACCGGTAAGGCACCTTTAGTCAGGAGACAGCATAATTTCCTAAAAGGTAGAGCACGTACAGAGCATCCCAAAGGGAGGTGTAGGTGACGCTTTCCCACGCATAACATGCTTCTGCTTCCTTTTTGCTTTTCACCCTGCCCTCCCCACAGAATACAAGATTTTGGTATTTAAAGCAAAAGTATTGCCTCCCAATGAGTGTTCACATAAGGCAATGGAATGAACAAAGCACATCACCTCTTTTTGCACAAACTAACCCCTTAAGTCAGCTGCAATCTGCCAGCAAGCCATTTCACATCCAACATGGCTTCACAAGGAAAATAGTAACAATAGGCAGATAAAAACTGGAGTTGTCAGAACTAAAAACTCATTCAAAAAATAATAAAAATCAGAGCCTCTCCATTCTACACTGATGGGTGTCTGTAGATATACAGTCTGTAGATGAGCCACACAAACAGCACAGTAACTCACAAACTTCTCTTTTGAGGGGCAGGCACAAGATGTTGGCATCCCAGCCCCTTCACAAAAGCCCCCCTTACGTTTTAGCTGGCCTAGCACATCTCTTAATTGCTCTTTTCTCCTGTTTAAGTTACAGAGTTTATCACAGAATTCACAGATCATTAATACAGAAGGAGAGAGATTTCAACTCTCCTTATGTGTTGTGTCCCCGCCCCCCCACTTTTTTTTTTTTTTTTTAGAAATATATAGGCTAGCAAGAAAAAGTCTTGTTTTAGGTTAATAGAACCCAGTAGAGTCATTAGGGCAAATTATTTTGGTTGGCTGGGAAAGCATTTTGCTTTACATCTTTTGAAACAAGAAACCACCACTCTAGACATAAAAAAACCCCAAACCAACACCCTGGATGAATGCTAGTCAGCAGAGATTTTATTAGAGGCCACTCAATAAGTGGCACAAATAAAACAGTTACTGACAGCAGAAACAGGCACACATATGTACAGTCCAACCCCTTTAGAAATCCATCTGCCTTGCCTTGTGTATTCCATTGAATATCAATAACTTTCCTAGGTTTTTTTATTATGTAGCACATCATCCAAACAATATGCAGACAGTCAGAATCTGATAGTCCTCAAAGACTGGGTGATATTTAGGTGTCAAGAACATTTAGAGAATGTTTTCCACCACAGAATTGGAAAATACTAACAAATTCTTGCAACACAGAGTTGTAGGTAAGTTATAAGTAGTAATCATAGAATCATAGTTTGAGTTGGAAGGGACCTTAAAGATCATCAAGTTCCAACCCCCCTGTCCTGGGCAGGGACACTCCCACCAGAGCAGGTTGCTCAAAGCCCCATCCAACCTGGCCTTGAACACCTCCAGGGATGGGGCAGCCACAACTTCCCTGGGCAACCTGTTCCAGTGTCTCGCCACCCTCACTGTAAAGAATTTCTTTTTGGCATCTAATCTAAATCTCCCTCTTCCAATTTAAAACTGTTGCCCCTTGTCCTGTCACTGCACTTCCTCGTAAACAGTCTCTCTCTCTGGCTCTTCTGTAGGTTCCCTTCAGATATTGATAGGCTGTTATAAGGTCTCCCTGAGCCCTCTCTTCTCAAGACTGCTCTCTCAGCCTGTCCTCATAGGAGAGGTGCTCCATCCCTCTGATCATCCTTGTGGCCCTCCTCTGGACCCGTTCCAACAGGTCCATGTCCTTCCTGTTGTTGCAGGTGGGGTCTCAGGAGCGCAGAGTAGAGGGGCAGAATCATCTCCCATGACCTGCTGGCCACACTTCTCTTGATGCAGCCCAGGACAAGGTTGGCTTTCTGGGCTGCCAGTGCACACTACCGGCTCACGTTGAGCTTCTCATCCACAAGTACTCCCAAGTCCTTCTCCTCAGAGCTGTTTTCCAGCCATTCTCTGCCCAACCTGTATTTGTGCCTGGAATTGCCACATCCCAGGTGCAGGACCCTGCACTNNCCCTGCACTTGGCTTGGTTGAACTTCATGCAATTTGCATAAGCCCACCTCTCAGGCTTGTCTAGGTCCCTCTGGATGGCATCCCTTCCCTCCAGAGTGTCAACTGCACCACCAAGCTTGGTGTCATCAGCAAACTTGCACTCCATCCCACTGTCAAAGATGTTAAATAGTACTGGTCCCAGTACCAACCCCTGAGGAACACCACTCATTACTGGTCACCACTTGGAAATTGAGCCGTTGACTGCAACTTTGAGTGCAGCCATCCAGCCAGTTCCTTATTCACCGAGTGGTCCATCCATTGAATCCATGACTTTCCAATTTTGAGACCAGTATGTCATGCGGGACAGTGTCAAATGCTTTTCATAAGTCCAGGTAGATGACATCAGTTGCTCTGTCCTTGTCTACAACAAGTGGCAGTATTGTAAAAGGCCACCAAATTTGTTAGGCACAATTTTGCCCTTGGTCCTGACTTTGTCCAGCAGTTCCTTGCTCATCCATGCAGGCCTGATGGCTATTTTGCCTTATTTCTTCTCTTTTGGGATGCGCCTCTCCTGAGCTTAGAGGAGGTGATCCTTAAATACCACCCAGCCCTCTCGGGCCCCTCTCCTCTCCAGTTCTTTTTCCCATGCTACCTTGCCAATCATATCTCTTAGGAAAACAAAGTCCACTCTTCTGAAGTCCAGGGTAACCAGCTTGCTGCACACCTTCCTTGCTGCCTTATGAATCTTGAATTGTATCATCTCATGATCACTGTACCCGAGGCTACCCTTGAACTTGACATTCCTGACCAGCCCCTCCTTGTTGGTAAGGACAAGGTCCAGCACAGCTCCTTTCCTCATTGGTTCCTCAACCATTTGAAGTTGTCATCAACGCATTCCAAGAACTTCCTTGATTCCTTGTGCTCTGTTGTGCTGTCCTTCCAACAGATACTGGGGTGTTTGAAGTTCCCCATGAGGACTAGGGGTTGTGACTGTGATGCTGCCCCTATCCGTTAGGGGGCCGCATACTTGCTGTCACTTTGATCTGGTGGTCTGTAGTCAGACTCCTACTGTAACATCACTTGTCCCCATGCACCCCTTAATTTTGACCCATAAACTCCCTGTCATGTCTTCATCCATCCCCAGGTGGAGCTCCACATGTTCCAGCTGGTCCTGGACATATAGGGCAACACCCCCTCCCCTTCTGCCCATCCTGCCCTTCCTGAAGAGTCTGTAAGCCTCCATTCCAACACTCCAGTCATAAGAGCCATCCCACCACATCTCGGTAACATCTGCACGTGTAAAGCAGAAATCATTTTAGCTCCAAATACAGACCAGATCCTTCTTGTCCTCAATTCTATACAGACAGAACACGGGGTTTCTAGCCAAAACAGGTTACATTGCTTGGGAAGCATCTTTGGTCAGTATTGCCCTAGTGAGAGCCATGGCGTATTCACTTCATACAATGACACATAGTGGCATACAGCTTCCAGCACTCACAAACCCGCTCACTCAGGAGATTTTATAGGCTTATGATACATTTATCTGGTACTAAGTAAAGCACATTAACCAAAGAGGAGAAATCAGAGAAGTAATGGGCATCACCTGCTTACTGCCATGGAACTCTGCAGTGCCACAGGTATCATACCTTGCATGTGACAAACAGCTTCTCACCAGCTCAGATCTCTCTCTGCAGTCACTCCCCCAGACTTGCCCACAACCAACCAGCAGACATGGTCTTAGTACAGCTCCTCCAAGACAGAAGCCTCTACACAGGGGCCTGATGGAGGAGAGAAGCAATTCCAAAGCAGACTAAAGAAAATATTTCATGCATGAGGGGCAATTCAAAAGAAGCAAGGGAAAGCCAGTATCTGTAGAACACCTGTGCTGATAAATGGGATAGGATAAAAATCACATCTTGTCAGGTGCTAGATAGCTAAGCAGCTTACAACTGATGTGATGAGTAAGGAGAGAGCTAGAGAAAGCGAGGTGCAGGAGAGTTAAGTAACTTATGACGAGGGGTGGATGCAGAACTTTATCCAAAAGGTGAAAATAACACCATTGCAAGGTGTAGCAGCATCACAGCACACAGGAACATTGGCCAGTACTAACACTGTGAAGAGTAAATCAAACGCATATCATTAGATGCTATGCAGTGAAAGATGTTAAAACCTCTTGGCATCTCCTTTTAAGTACTAGCAGCTGGAAGGATAGGCTCCAGGTCAGGGGAGATCAACTGTTTTTTTGGTAATGAGCTCACTGGGGTAACAAGTGCCCTCCTCCTCACCCTGGCACACAAGCTGCTTTCTCTGTCCTGACCAACTGTGAGACAACAGTGCTGTAAAGCAGCAGTGGAGACGAGCAAGTGCTTTCTAACACAGCTCCAACTCTGATGTTGCTGTGAGCAAGCTGGTGTTTTGAGGGAACCTCTGCATGGCACTCCAGAACAGGCACTCAAATTCCTGCTTTTCTTTATTTGTGGCTTGCATTCTCTGTTGTCATTCAAACCTGAATGATCTTCCAATAAACCGTTGCTTACAATTACTGCTTCCAGAATGGCTACATTTAATGCTTTCCTGACACACTGTTAGAGGGATATATATTATTAGTTTTTTCAAATCAATGCTTAAATGAGTAATTTCTATGCACCATTGAGCTTTACTTGAAATCTAGCAATGTGGCTAAAAATAACTGTTGTGCCAATGGGTAAATTCTGGCAAGTCACTGAATCAAAAGGAGTGTGACACAGGATATTGGAAGATGTAAATAATTAAGCTAGGGCTTTTCGCCTCTGTTTTCACCATTAAAAAAAAACAACAAAAAAACATTTTGTAGATAAAAATTTGAAGTGTTCTCTAGGAGACACCTTTTGTTTTCCTCAATAATGAGCCGATTCCAACACCCAAACCAACACACCACAAGAAGAAATGCATGGCTTCTATGCATTTTTGGTTTAATTCTAGCTTTTTTCTTTCCAGAGAGCCTGAAATGTAAGAGAGAGAGAGAGTCTTCAAGTTCCCCAAGGAAATTTGCACAACCGATGGTAAGATATTGTAGTTTCAGAGGTTTGATTAGAAGAGTCAGTGATATCTAGTGGGTTGAGTGGAGGCTTGAGAGCCAGGATTTTTCAAATTTTTATCTCTGCTTTATGACTTGCTTGGTGCCTCGCCTGTGGCAAGTCACATGGAGTCCTCATTTTGCGTTACTGCAAAATGCAAACACGAGTAATTCTCACAGGATTGCTTAGAAGGATTAGTTTAAGGTTTTGCTCTGCTTAGAAGATCTTAAATGGTATCCAAGTACTAAGAATTGCTTTGTCATAATGCATAAGTGAGATGCTATTGTTACGCCAAATCAAAACCTGCATTGTTTACACAACCCAAAAGAGTACTTCTGAAAAAGTATGGTTCTAACACCTTCACTCTAAGCAGATCATCCAGAAAATAACTGGTAATGACTTCAACAACATACTGAGACAAATTCAGTGTGAAATTTTTCATGTGGTATTTCTACAAATGTGCTGGTTTAAGGATTAAGTTTATAAACAGAATTCTGAACAATACAGTAAACAACAAAAAAACACTGTAAAACTTAAAGCAAAGACGTCATTGGGAAGAAGTTAATTTTCATGAGAGTACTTTGTTCTGTTAAGAGCTCATAAAATGCCTTAAAAGCAGATCTTCAGTCCTGATGGGGACTTGAAATACTTAATGTTTACAGTAAGTATTTGCTTTTGCGATATCTTCAATATCTTTTCTCATACTTTTTTCCCTTCTGAATTTGGAGGTGTAATCCAGATATGACTATTTTTAAGCCAAAAGTTAAATAATGAAAACAAATAAAAAAACCCTGATAATTTGGTATAATTTTAATGAAGGCTAAACCTAAAAATCCTTTATCCAATTGGTCCAGTACCTTTCTGTTCCTCCACCAGATGTGAAAAAAAATCTTAATTTAGCATAACTGAAAATTCCTTCAACATCATGACAAGAGGTAAATAACTTCTATTAAGTGGCATAACTTCTGGAGAAGACCAAAAATTATAATCCTTTGCATAGGCCTGATTCTGCCCACAAAATTCCTAAGCTTTTCTTTCCCTCATGTAGCTTAGAGCCTGTAGATCAATTATCAGTTAAAAGATAATTCACCTCAACATTGCCATTTCTGTTTGTATTTGTTTGTATTGATCTCCAGAACCCATTTTACATATTTGAACTAGGATGTAAATCCTACTGCCAGTAGCAGAGCAGAGGGAAGCACACATATCACCAAAGGCTTGGATCTCCATTTACCAGACTCCTCAGCTTGTCCTAATTGGTTTTATCATAGTCCAAAGCATTTGATGCACATCCCTTACATTCAGTTTGCAGAGGTAGCCTGAAAGATCCACAGGTAAAGCATGAAAGAAGCAGCAGAACATGAAGCCCAGCAATAGTCAAGGACATGACTGAACCATAGCTCTCTTGCTAGACTGGTCAATGTGTCAATTCAGTAATAAGCATTAAACACTGAGAAAAACATCATCAAAATAAGTTGCGTAGAGCCAGCAGTCAACTCCTACAGCTTGAAGTCATTATATAGTCAAACCCTAGAAGTGGTGATAACAAAAAAAACTCCCTAAGAATTCACACACAAACCACAATGCTGTAATATTTGTTACTGGAATGAAAGGGCAGCAGGGGCCAGAGGAAAAAACACACTCCACAAAATAAAAAAGTTCAGACATTTTTCACAGGATTAAATGTTCCTCCCACATCCATTCAGTAGCAGTTTGTTGCAGGTGTGTTATATTCCTTGGCTCACTATCTGCTATGTCACTGCTGACACAAACCTACACATTTCTCCAACACACCATGTAAATCCAGAGAGAAATAACAATGGCCACAATGTTCATCTGTCCATGCTCTCTAGACGTAGTGATGGAAGGGATGCAAAGCACATGAACTACAACTTCTGTAAGGCAATGCAGAACCCCAGGATTCAGACTCATGTTAGCAAACTATTTATTTACTCCTGCTTTAATAAAAATGAAATTAAAATGTTTGATTCGGTGTATTCTTACAGAAAAATTAAACAGATGGAAAGATGCTAATCATCTCAGGGGCAGCAATCTTTTCACTTACACATCCAGAGATGCCTGGAATTGAAAGAAGTTACAAGTTTAGAATTGAATATAACACTTCACATTTCAAGAGCGTATAGATATTAAATCAGGCCAATCCCTGAAACTGAGTGATTATGGTTCTGGTCCTTAATCAAGAGTGTTCATGCAGTGCTGTGCCCAAACCAACAAACGAGGTCATGAAAGAGGTATAAGCAATTGTCAGAGTTGTTAAAAATATCAGTAAGAGACACTAAAAGTCTCCCAGTACCCCCACAGACTTGAAAATTTTTTTATTTGCTTAGCCCTGACATCAGAATGAGTCATTACTCGGAATCAAAAGAGATTAGGGGGTTTAAACGTATTGTAGACACCTACAGAAAGGGCTTCATGCAGCACTTTGTAAAAATGGCTTCTTGTTACCTGCCCTTAAAAACCCAGAGATACTATGTTCACTTAAAATTTGCTCGCTGTCTCTTTAATTATTCATGTTCTTTCAAAGTCTTTTTACCTTGGGGAATGAAAGAAAAATAATTAAAAATATGAGGCAACCTGAACCAAACTCCCAATGCTCTATTTGTTGGACATATGAAAGTGTAGCCTTCTCCCAAGGCAAGAACTGAATTTAGATGCTGCTTTGACCTTATATCTCTTATGTACAATTGCATGTAAATTACACTATTATTTGCAAGTACTTTGTCATTTGTTCTGGGCTATATCTATGTCCACAGAGATGAGTTGTATTTTGATTTTAAATTTTGGAGCATAAGGTCAACCTACATCAGCAAGAGATAGAATTACAAGAGGACTGAGACTGAATGGGATCCGATTTGTTCAAAAAGTAAATACATAGCTATACAAGAACTGCCATTTCATTTCTGGAAAGCAATAGCATGAAATGCAAGTCTGTTTTCCCATAATGAAATCATTTTGCTGATGCATTTTCTCATGCTTAGAATAATTCCTCATACTTTTTTACTCCATCTTTCAGATTAATTCAGGGAAATCAAGGGAACGTCGTGTCTCACATGGGTTGAGTTTGGCAGTGTGGTTAAGATTTGTTTCATGTTAGCCTGCTGTTTAGTTAGGATCTATATCACCACTTACAAAGAACAATTTACTCAATTCTGTGAGCATTTACTCACAATCCTAAGAAGAAAAGAATTAAAATAACCACAATTACTTAAAGAAAAGTTCTTCTAGAGGAGAAAAATCCCTTCCCTCATGAGTTTCAGCTTCCCACTAGCTATTTCAGATACTTTCAACTGCAGTGTCAGTGGAGCTGTTTCTCTAATTTCACAGAAAAAAGTGTTAGGCTTAGATGGAGACACAAACATGTTCATAACAGAGTTCAGAGTTGAAAAATTACAAATGTTCTGGACAAATCTGGCCACCCTTTTACACTGCAGAAAAACAGAAGCAAAGCCTTTCATCAGGACAGCCATAGACAGTGAAGCCATTTCAAGGGGTTTTGTTACTGCACAGCTTTCTTCACACTTTTGGTCACCCAGGACAGTTAAATCTATAGCAATAGCTTGCAACTCCCTCACCTTTTCTAACAGTTTATCCTATTCATGTTTTCTTCAACTACTTGAGTGCAGAAACGAATGAGGATATTAATTAATTCTATTCACACACATACTGAATACAAAATGATTTTTTTTTTTGATCATAGGAAAACATTTTGTCTTTCCAACTGACAGCAATAAAAGGCTTACAACCAGAGATCAGGTATGTGATTACCCTTAAGAATACCATTCATTTTTCTATAGCTAACCATTCACATATGTTTAAAAGATATCCTGGTTTCTGCCAAGAATTTTCTTGTTAGAAAATCAATGAAAATCAGAAACCACATATACAGTCACCAGTGAAAGGACTGACACCAGCCAATACTTGGGACACATCACTCGATGATCTTTGTTCTCAGAACTGCTCTTGATTCACTCAATAAAAACGTTGGGCATTAGTTCAGCATGTCTGTTTCAGGCTCAGCACTACTGAGCAATCCATCAAAAAACTGAGGTTTACTGACTTCAAATTTTTCTCTGGACTTAGGAATTACCAAAAATCATTAAAATCTCTCTTAAGGAGAGGCTCTATCAGACAGGGTCCTTTGGGGTAAATTACTATGGGTTTATTATTTCCCACAAACATTACCTCAACTAACAAAGTGTTAAATTCCCTCTTTCCTGTTTACCCAGCTCTTATTCTCATCTGGCTCAACGCCCTGACTGCAAGGCTCAGAGAAGTGTGCTACAATTACTGAGGAGTAGATTATTTTTAACAGTTCCATCCCTTTCATTTCCAAGGATACGTTGCTTCCTATTACTTAACAGGCATTTCCTAGTACAATTTATCAGAGTAATTGGAGGTAAAAACGAATGTTGCTTTTCTAACCAAATAATAACAGTAATCTAAGACACTTCTGGACAGTCTGATGTAATGGGAGGTGGAGCATGCAATTCATGGCACTGAAAACTGAGGAATAAATTCTTCTCTAATATAAATCCTTCAGCTACATCATAGACAAGCCTGAAAACATAATATAAAAGGTAATGCAGATGATCTCAAAGCCAGGAAGATCCACAAAACTCCTATAAACTTACACCGAATCATTGAGTAACTTCTGCAGCCTGTTCTGTCATTCAGCTTGAAAAGTGGATGCAATGTTAGACTCTAAACACTGCACACTGGTAACCTACAGGGCAGTCAGCAATATCTTGCTTTGGCTCTAATTAGAAGGAATTAGTTCTGGGGCAATTTACCGTATTTTCTTAAACTGCAAAATCTAACAGAAATTTCCGAAGTGCAGGCTTTAATTTGTTAATCCACTCTGTCAATGCCTTAACTTGATGTCCACTTGCTGTTTGGATCATTCTCCTTGCTGCAACCTCTATTACTAATGCAAGAAGCACAGTTAAAGAAGTAATTCAATGTGAGAAAAATGTCTATGTCCTATAGGTCTTGATCTAATGTTTTTGAGATCATTTGCTGCCCAGCTTCATATGTATCTTTTTATACCGTTTGAAGACTTTTTTTCAAAACCTGGATTCTAAAACATAAAAATTTGGCATAATAACCTCCACTATGACATTGCACCTAGGTTTTGAAGCCAGCATGCACAGTCTTGATACCAGCAGAATTTAATCAGCTTCACTGCCAAGCACAGGTTTCAGAAATCAAACTGATTGTGCCTCTAAGGGATTGACTTAAAAGTGAAGTATGCAGGCCTTTTTATTTTAGTATGGCCGCAGCACCATGGGCAGTAATTGAAGCAACACAATATCAATATCAAAGGTTTCCAGACTCTCTTACAAACTGAATTAATGGTCACTGAGAAGGTGTCAGGTTAAATTTAACTTTGAAAGATACGTTGCAGAGGAGCTCATAAGAGTAGCTGGATATACTGCACAAAGAGATATTCCTAATTATTCTAGCAGAAAAAAATATTCAAAAAGAGAGAAAAAGTCCATTGTAGTATTTCCTAACCCTTGGTTTCCCTATTATTTTAAAGGGTAAAGTTTTCACAGCTATTTTACATCAATAAAACTGATCTCTATAAATTTTTGGTTTTGTTGTTTTGTTGGGGTTTTTTTAAGGAAAAAAAGAGCACTGTTGGTTTTTTTTCCCATTGGCCCTATCTGTGAGCAGCTGCTGACCTTTAGGTCATTGATAACTTATTGTGGATGGTGTCTTCTGCTCTTCTGGAGATAAGGCAGGAGATCACTTCTATCAAAAACAAAGCAAGAAAGTTCACAACTTCAGAAAGCCATTACCAGTGCAGCAAAGTGATAGAATTAGATCTAATGCATTTTCTCCCCTTCCCAATACAGGCACGATCTAGATCCTTAAATGCTGACTTTTGACTAAAAGCCAGGAAGTAGCTATGTTTAACATAAACTCATCAGTTGTGAGTCTGCTCAGAGAGTGAGACCACCACCCATGCAAAGTCCCAGTTAATACCTCCCCTTGGAGCACACAACTCCTTCATAATGATCAGGTGTTTGCAAATATAAAGACACCTTATTTTAACACACTGAGTTTCAAAACTCTACTTCAAAATAAAATCTACTTTCAAAAAAAGCACTGAATGTATCTTATCCAAAAATCCCACCAACCCAAAACAGCTTTTACAAAAGGACTTTACAGGCTCAGGAATGACTGACCCTTATCTTCAAAAGTATTTTGACATCTATCTCAAAAGGTACAAACTAAGAACCTGCTTTCCTCTGACAAGCCCTAACATCCCGTCAGGCTGAAGACCCAAATCCTGTTGGTGGCTAGACAGACCTAGTTGTTTAGCCTTTCCTATACTTTCAAAATCCTACTTGACCCACATGCCTAAACCCTGAATATTTTTTAAATTTGACCTGGTAAGGCTAAGTCAGAAGACAAAACTCAGTGTGGAATTAGCCGTTAACATTCATATGGAAAGTTAAATTTCTCAGATTTCTTAAATTATCTTCCTGAACTTTTACCCCCTTGTTGAGCATTTTCAAGTTGAGATCAGCTCTTATAGGCACTCCTCTAATTTCCTTGCCATTGAGCTGAACCTTTGATTGAGGATGACAACTCTACCAAGAACAATTTAAAACTGACACTTACGGCCAGCAATTGCCAGTCACCCCTTCATATGCTCTAGCTATGCATTCTGCAGAGTGTGGGATTTTGACTTAACCTCATTTCACTTATGACAATCTTTACAAAGGAATTATTTGCAGTTGCTACACTGTGTGATGGGTTTGAACTTAGGTCAGGGAGATTGAATTAAAGCAGAAGGCATCTTCATGCTGAAATCATACCAACTTTTCCAAATAAAATGACTTACCAACACAGAAAGGATTGAATAATGTAAGACATGTCTATGTGATAGGGATTTTCTTCTCATGAGAACAGGTTATGCTTTACTGTCAAAAACATCTAAAGGTCATGGGCATCACAACCTACAGCAATTCATTTCAATCTATGAAAAATGCTTTACAGTCTTCCCCTGCTAAACTAATTTGGCAGCTTAAATTCAGATGCTATTTTTCCAGCTCATCTACTCACTTCATAGACTACATGTGTTTTGTGCTGCACCTCATGACATTGCATCACACAACCCAAGGTTCATTTGTATACTGTTAGGTGGTGAATAAAAGGTTAGAACACAAAGATGTGTTTTCTAATGGTTTGCATTTAACATGCTGCTCCTCTGGTATCCCGTAGACTCAGGGATACATCATTATCACTAGAGTAATGCTGCTTCTTTGGAAAGGGAAGAAACTACCATAAAAAGAAGCATCAAAACAAACTGAATACTATCAGATAAATTAAACACAATAAGGTCAGATCAGTTCGCCTTTAGTAGGAATCAAGGGTGTCATTGCCCATATCAGTGAGGGCAACAGTGACTGAATCTAAAGCCAGATACTGTCATCAGCACACCCCTGACACCAGACACAGTGGAAACCCCATTTAAGAATGTGTAAAGCTCAGCACCACTAAACTCCAGGCCTGTTCACTGCTTTAAGCTGATGATCATATTTGAAAGAGCACATCTGAAAAGTTAAACTCCTGCTAAGCACTGCTGCATCTGAGATTGCTTCCTCTGCCTCTTTGGCCTGTGGAGTACCATCTCTGGCACACAACCGCACTAGCAGAGCTGTAGGGCATCCCCTCCCAAAGTGGCTGGGTATGGCTGCTTTGCTGTCCTCTACCTGCCTCCTCTGCTACCTGTCCTCGACAAAACAGTAGAAAATATAATAGTCATGTGCAGAGACCCACACGACCCTGAGGAACTGGTGTCACTCAGTCTCTGTGAGGACACCTGGCTCTGCTTTCCTCTGCCACCAACACAGAGGCCACAGAAACACTAGATTGTACAGTACTTCAAACATATAATGTTCTTCCCATTACATCTTTCTGTCTTTTAAGGGCAAGCCATACGTGATGCCACCCTAACGTGAAGTCAAAGTTAAAGAAATAATCCAAGCCTTCTGTTGAAAACAATCAACCCCCTCAGCCCACCCACAAATTCCACACTTTTACAACGGGCTATAAAGAAAGCAAGATATAGGCTTCAATAACTTCATTTTGCTGACAACTACTGCAAGGTGTAGGGTGGGGTCTAAACAAACAAAACAACTATTATTGGATCTCTTCTTTAAAGTCACAATGTGGATTTTCTTTAAAACACTATCACAAATCTCTAGAGCAGAAGAAAAAACAATGTTGGAATCTTAAGTGAAGCAGAAGGAGTGACTTCAAAAAGTAATAATATGCCTTTGTGGAATAAGCTGTTTGGCGTTACAAGATAATGACTCATTCTCTAGTGCTGCTGCACACAAAGTGGTGCAGATTTCAGCTTCCTATCCCATACAAAACGGAGCCTCTGAGTATGAATATTTTGCCTTTAATTCTCAGCCTGCAAGGAAGAATGTCATTATCAATGTGACTATGAAAAAAACCTCCAAACCCACATGCGCCGCATTACTCAGATTTGTTCTCCACATGCATTCAAAGTTAAACAAACATTTCTACATTTCACTCCTGTTATCTCAAAGTCACAGCAGTGACATCTGGAGTCTTCTCTGGCTCCTCCATCAGCAATAGATGCAGCTCTTTATTGCACTCGCTTAACAATGAGAAACTTTACTATTTCCAATAATGCACAAACAAGATGACTCAGCACCCAGTTTACCTGCCCAAGAATCTTTTTATTTTCCAAAATTAATGTGTTTATTTGTACCCAAGTTTTCTTATAAGACAGCTTCACAATGCAAAAGTAGAAATATGAATTAAGAGTCTCCACCTCATACATACTGCAAATAAGAATTCCAAATTCTAAAGATTCCACTTAATCTAATTAAGTATTAAAAGGGATTGTTCCACTTTAACTTGCAGAAACTACTAACTCACATTTTCTGTTTAGTCTACTTTCTTGTGAGTACCAGAAATACTGTCTTACAAGGAACAGTACAAGCTCATCATCTGTAAAAGGAACAGTTTCTTCCTAGTGTAAAAATAAATCTGACAAAGGAATCCATTTTTTAAGAAATATGTCACTAAAGGATTTATCATTTTGCCTCATTCCCCACCCCCCACCCTCCCCCCATGGATTTCTCTCTCTCAAGGTTCATTTCTAGCATCCCATGTAATTAAACTCTGGGGATTGGGTTGTGTTGTGGGTGGTTTTTTTAAACACTAAACCAGTTTCTTGTAGTAAGTAACATCAGCCTTGGGTGCAGACAAGAATTAACAATACCCCAAATACTGCATTTTAATAGCAATCAAATTAGATTGGTCTCATCTTAGGTGGGATTTGTCAATATTACGCACAGAATGCCCACTGCATGTGTTGTCAATTTACCTAAGTTTTCTTCATCTGTCCACAAGCAAAAGTCTTTCTCAGTCACCCAGCAAAACAAGAGAGCTCTGCCTGCCCAGGAAAAAATTTGCAACTCCTCTCATCAACAGCTGAAATGCTGGCGAATGTTTTACCTGTCATTATACAAAACTGTTAACATATGTTTCCATGCTACTTATAAATGAAGATCTACATATACAGACTAAATTAACATAGTCTATAATAAGCCTCACTAATCCACCAGCTAAGAACAGACTGACATTTAAAACTGTCATGAAAAGTCAATGCCTGAAAAGGATTTATCTGCAGAAGCCCAAACCTTTTCAGTTGCTCAGGTTCATAATAAAAGGCTATAAAAAGGAAACAAAGACTTGGGAAACCCTGACTCAACTGAAGCCAATAAAAGAACTACAAAATCTCAGAGGAGCCAGGATTTCGCTCGTGGTGCTTCGGGCTGTGCCCTGAGCTAGTCTACACAAGAAGTTCACGATCCTCTGCTCTCTCCAGTCTCATTGCTTATTTTCCTGTTTCATAGCAGCATAATACACATGCCTGTGCTTAGACATATAAATAGTCTTATTGACTTTCAGGGGCCATTCACCTGTTTAACTACAGCAGGTACATATGTGTTTTGCTTGCTTGAGGACTGCTGTCCCTTCAAGGCACACATCTTACCTACACTCATACAATGTCCCACTGAGACCGTGAAGAGTCCCGCGGGGCCAATATAAAAGCCACAGGCATAAGAATGTAGTTTCCTTTCCCAGCAAGGATCTTCAGTGCAAGGACTGCCTTTGAATTGTGTGTGCATAATTCACTGACCCAGGCCTCTACACAATGCTACAATATAAATAATTTAAAAATCCAGGCTGAGCTAATTAGACTGCATCCTGGGGGCAAGACTTACATACAACGCAGTTATTCCCAACAGTTTAAGCTAACCTTGTGTGATCCAAGAACATCCCTGACTTCTCACGCTTCTTTGATTTCTGGGGTTTATCCCCCTTTCTCCTACCTCCCCCCATCACTTAAACCAGAATTATTCCTGATGAGCAGTTCTCTCCATGCACAGAACATACATTAGAACTTACTTACAGAAGCTTGATTTCCCAGTTAACCCCACAGCACTGAAAGAAGCTTTTGCTATTGTTTTCTGAAGTATTCAGTTGAGCTCCTCAGTACTGCTATGCTGCATATAGACTTAGATTAATGTCTTTTCTACTTTTTCACTGATGAAGGAGTTGTCAAATAAACGTGCCCTTTAGCTAGCTGTCAGGGAAAAATAAAGCCTCCTGTGGCATTCAGGAAAAATAGCACAGAGCAGAAAGCAGGATTTTGTATCCCAAAGTGGATAAATCTATATTAACTGAAAGCTGACTTCCATTTGAAACAAAAAAAAGCAGTTCCCCCCTGAAAACCTCAAATCCTTTGCAAACACATTATTATTCACAGAAGGTCCTGCTATCCAGCAAGTACTAACCTTAACTTTTCTGCTCCCTCCAGATGCTTTACCATTCTGTATCCTTTGCAAAGAACACAGCACAGCCTCAGACAGAAAGCAAGAGATACACTTTCATGCTGAGTAGGCCCTAAAGCCACCACAAAGAAAAGACGAGCTCTATGCTCCTTTCACTACTGAATAAAAGCATAAAGCAGAGCAGCTGAACCAGTTTAGCTGTATCAGCAGGTACAACGAGCCCAGGTGCACATAGGGCCGGGCACACCCAAGGAGCCCCAGGTGCATAAATCCCCACTGAAGACACTCTCAGGACTGAGTTGATCTACATTTATATTTTACACTAAAGAGAAGCAGCGTAAGTTGTCTTTTACTGCACAATGAAGTCTAGTCTCTATAAGCAGAGCTTATAGAGGAGCTGACTAAGGAAGAATGATGAATTTTGGGGAAGGGAGCTAAGTACTCAGGGGAGCACTTGCCCATGGTCACCCTGTTTCTTGATGCTTGGGGTTCGGACTCCAACCATTGCAGAACCATTTCTTTAAAAATTTCCATATCCTGCACCATTCATGTATTGCTAAAACCTTCTCCCTCATCTTCATCTGAAGATGAGGACAGTAGGAGAGTAGGGTACTTTGCTTCTGCTAATGCAGCCTGACCCAGCCTCGCTAGAGACCTGTAATGCTGCAGAAATAGACTGTTCTCCAAGCAAAGTAGAACTGTGTAAGGAGGCGGAGAGTTACAGACCCTTTGTGAACTAACATCAGGAAGTTCAGGGTCAGACATTTCACACTGGTTCTCATAATAAATAAAATCAGCTGAAAACTTTTTTGCAGCTGTGTCAATTTGAAACAATTTTGTTATTATCCAACTCGCACCACCTAGTGCTAATTAAAAAGCAAACCAGGTAACTGCAAATGAGGGAGAAACAGTTTTTTTGTAGTGTATGTTCTCCAGTGAACATAAAAATTAGCAAATGTTTTCACAATACTAGCTATTTCTTTATCTACAGCACTACTTCATTGCTAGAGGACATTCAGAATCAAACTGTGTTTTTACCAGATGTCTCTAGAGTAGTAGCTTCTCCTTGATCCACTTGACTTCTTTATTGCCTCGGGATACATTCAGCATATACTCGGTAAGAGGCATTTTTATTGGTTCTACAGTTTTAGGCCAATCGTTATCCTGCTTGTTGTCATAAATAATAGGGTACTCTGTAAGACATGTGATTCTGGGTAGCAAGACCAAGCAACTGGAAAAGATTCTGCCTAGAATAGGTTTTCAGATTTAAACAGAGATATTGGTTAGGGGGTATGTATTTACAAACCTATTTCTTTAGGCAAAGATTAGAAAGGCAAGGAGAATCACAAAGTCAATTTTAACGGTGAATATGCATTTTAAAAGCACATTAAATTGTATCCTTGTCTGCAGCTCAGGCATTTCTCCAGTGCCCTAGAACATGCTCAAGAAGACTGAAATCTGGATGAATTATTTTAGAACTTGAAGGAAGATTTTAACTGCTGGCAGGTTTCAGTGAAGTTCTCATCTGCACTTGAATCACACATGAACAACAGGGAGGGAGATGGGCTGAAAGGACTTTTTATCTTGAGCCCCAAGCAAAAAAAACATTCTGAACACATTGCACAGATCTGACACTTCTCCTCTGAACTCTGCTCATTTCAAATGCAAAAAAATATCTTGAGAGACTCATTTAAAGCATTACTATGATTTTTAAAAGTGAGGAAAAAAATACAAACGGCTTGAAATCTTCCAGGTTAACTAAACAATTGCTTGAGCCACAGACCAGCCAAAGTGCTTTTCATTAATTTAAGAAAAAAGATGTGGCTTTTGTCTAACACTAGAAAAGTCTGGCCACTTCACTCCTTTCCAGACGCAAACATCTGGCAACATCTGACAACAGCTGTGAAGCTCTGCCAGAGCCAGCATCTAGCCTTGAGGTCAGGCAGTATGCCCCAGCCAGCAACCCTTGGGTACCACGCACAGAGGAGCTGGAGCACAGGCAGCAAAGCACTTCAAGTTCAAAGGTTATAAAGCATGTATGGATTCATCAAAAGCTTCATTTCACTGAATGCCCTGGGAGACACTTGCCACTTTTTTTTTTTTATTTCCCTTAGAGAAAGAGAGGGTAAAACATCAAAAACACAGAGGAAAGAACCAAAATAGCTGCTTGTGTAAGTCACACATCAGCCTTTCTTTTTATTTTTCAGACTGCTGAGGAGGCCAGGGATGGAGGTAAGTATATTGAGAGGGCTGTCCTTTTATGCAGCTGTGTGTTCAAATTGATGAGATAGGCCTCAAAATGACAGATGGATGCCTATAGCAATTTGATACATTCACTGAATGAATAATAAATAAAATGGCAATGCAGTAGCATTTAAAGGGCCTCAGACTCTACCACCTCCCAGAGAAACAGGCTTCCCAACTTCAGATGTTTCACAACAGAAAACTTTAAAATTCTCAAGGTGTTGTTTTACTGTTAGAACTGGGCAGAAACTGATGAAGTAGAATTTTGGTTTCTGCTGTTGAGAAATGGTCCTTTTTTTGCAGGGATGTCCTCACCAGAGCCTTCAGGGGCTTTATAAGCCCAGAGTTGGTACTGCTCTAGCTGTAATTAACCCAGAATAAATGTAAATGTCTTAGACTTGTGTGATAACGAAAAGCAGCAAAGAAAAGCCACAGCAGATTCACCAAAGGCCTATTCCACTGCAACCAGTGGAATAATTTAAATTAGATCCTTAAAACATACATGTATTATCAGAGCTGCTTTTCTTCCACATGGCGTAGGAGGATGGAGCAATGACCATAAATACAAGCACTAAATGGGCTCCTTTCTGTTACCAGAGGAACAAAATTATATCAGCAAGTTGGGACTATTTAATATACATCATACTGCCCATAATAGAGCCTGATAAATCCTAGCCAAATACGAGCTCATTGTTCTCCTCAACTTGCCATTCCCTTAATATCAGAGCAAACATACTTCCAAAGAGACTGCAGCTGCTACTCCTGCGGTAGTTCATAAAAACTCATAGCAGCCTGCAATTATAAACAAACATGCCACTTAGTTTTCCTATAGATTTACTCTACCTCCCTACCCAAGACATTTGTTGTGATGATGAATGCCACTGTCTGATAGCAAAGTCATGGCACCTGACAAAACACAGATGTGACTTGCCAATTTCATTTAAAAAAACCAAAACAACAAACCATATTGACACTTGGGGTTTTTTTTTTTGAGGATATGTAAATGAAAATTTACAAATGAGATCTTATTTAATCTACATTACTTCCATTACTAAATTGCTGCTAGCTAGGCTTGAGGTAATAGCTGTGATACACCACAGTACTCACACTATTCCAATTAAATGCAGGTATTTTTGTAAGAATTGATTGGTAACTTGCAAACCAGACTAATTAAGAGGCATAACATCATCATTCCCCTTCGCAGAAGCTGGACACTGCCTGGTACCTGCCTGCTTATCATTCCATGACAGACAACAGGGCATGCCAGCTGGTCCTCCAATTTGGATTACTCTCCTTTTCCTATGTTTTGCACATCAGGAGAAAGTTACTCTGAAGTGTGTCTGCTCTCTCCTGCACTAAGAACTGCAGCAGGAGGCAGCAGGACCCACAGGTGACAGCTCTATGTACTGCCAGCCAGTATCTGTCCAGGGATGTGACCATCATCATGAAGGAATCACACTGCCAACATAGGGCAGCCCTAAGTGGTGATTTGCAGAAGCTAAGCCTGATCTTATTCTCAGCAGACAATTAAACAATTATTTTTGCTTTCCAAGGGAAGAGCAGATATAGCAGTCCACTGTCTACTATACTGTCATGGTGAGTAGACAGTATATTTGCAATACTGGGAAATGTCAGATTTGCTTTGCCAAAGCTGCTCCCAACAGACATTTCCACCATCACCAGACAAAAATGTACTGGATACAGTTTCTCTTCAAGACTTGAAAGATCTCCTTATTTTCTGCCAGAAATAACTCACTTGCTTTTCTGGAAACCAAAAGGTTATTGAGGCCGTGGATCATTGTACCTGACAAGCTTCCTCCCAAACACAAAGCAAACACAAGCCTGTCCAGCTTATGGCCCCTGGACAGACACCTGGTCAGGCATCTGCAGCCAAAAGCACATCTGCAGGTAGATATTAACGCAGTGCACACAACCACAGATCTCATCCTACTCTGCCTGCACCACTTTTCCTATCAAAATCTTTAAGACATGCAGTCCTTAACATGCATGGTAACGTCTGCAACACACTTGTGGCCCCAGGAAACTTCCATCCTGGACGGCAGCAGATATAACGCATAATTTCAGCTATTACAAACATCATTTGAAAGAGCCGTCCTCTAAGAGACTTCAACACATAACCAATGTGACTCAATTCTTCTGCAGAGAAGAGGGCTTTGCCCATGGATTTCTCTTTAGGAGATCTGGTATATAAATCGCTTTGCTTTTGGCATAAGTGAATCTGCAAATTCATCTATTCTTTCTTGAGGAAGTAATCTTCTCCACCACAGAGAATCCCAAAAGGTCAGCCTAGCAGTAGTAACTGGGAAGGCAGCTAACTGGAAATGACCTAACATCATAGGAAAACGTGCAGCACAGAAGGTTTTTTATCAGAAAGACTGTCTCTTTCTCCTTAGCCTTCCAGAAACTGTAATCCTAGCAGTTTGGCTCAGATCCTCAAAAAATCCTCCCATCAGTCCCCCTTGTATAAAACAAATAAAACTGCCTGTCTTGGCAATATTTAGCAAAATCTTTCCTAGACATTGCATCGTGAATGAGATGAAACTATTTAGATAACAGGGTGAGGCCTGGCAGTGACTTAATGCCTTATTGGGCCGTCTGCCACTAGTTACTGTGGTCCGAAGTGGGATCCAGGATTTCTGCCATAGCTTCCAGCACCAGAAACCTGAACAAAGAACATTAAACATGAAAAAGGAAACCAATATCTCCACCACAAATTCTTAAGAAAGATCCAGCACGAAAGGAGACCACCACATGCCTTTCTGCCTTCTCTCATGGGAAAATTTCCCCATGCTTCACCTTTAGGACTAACTGATTCTTTATTTAACAGAAATAAATAAAAAAAAAAAGTAAATAACTCTTTCCTAACAAGTTGTCTTTTTTTTTTAAACCCAGAGCAACAGATCAAATGAAGGTCACAAATGTGCTGAAATCCCAGAGAAAACTCAGAGACGCATACTTGTCCCAGTCCTGGTGACCGGACCAGAAGTCTGTACAACAGAGGTTCCTTGCAGCAGGGGCCACCAGCAGCCCCAGCGCAGCGTGTTCACCAGGACTAAGCCAGGAGTCATCCTAGCTCTGACACAGCTTCTGGGTGACAGCCAAGACCTGTCTGGTCATGGGACCAAGGTCCCTGTGATGACCACACTCATAGAGCCCCACTAGGCGCTGCTGACCCCTTCAAATTCGCATTCATAAATGCGAAATGTCAGGTTATATCCCAGGTGATATAAATAAACATATTTGCATATAGACATTCCTAAAACTGGACTGTACACAGGATGCATCTTTTGCACCCTAATTCAATAATTGCATTACAAGTTTTCTATGGTCTCCTTCCTTTAATATAAAATCTGCCCCTAAGGAATTAAAGCCCATATAACTGAAAATGTGCAGTAGCATCTTGGGAAGCATTGCAAAAAATTATACTGACAGCTTTTTTTAAAGGTCACTGTATATGACACCAAAACCTCTGCTTTTGATGGAGCATTGGCTGCTTCTTTCACTGCTAAATTAATAATCATGTCCTATATTGCTTCAGGGATACAATGTCACAAGACCCACACTGGCTCTTTTCACTACTGGGGGGATATAATGCAGATCATTAATAGCCCAGTATGCACTTGGACCTGTCTCTGGATCTCCAGGACCCACTGCAACAGATCCCTAGCTGGCAACATGGAATGGTGACATGCAAGCTCAGTGGAGGGCCCTTAAATCAAGACACTTTGCACCATGGGCTGAGAGACATCCCAAATGGTTCACCTCCAGGGCACAGCACAAAGTTCTTCTGCTCAGATTTCTGCTGAAGGCACATATATAAGGGGGGACATATATATCTGTTTACAAAAGAATGTCTGGCTATATTTGAGTTACTCTTAAAGGCACTGAACTAAGTGTAGTATCTTTTGTATTTAACAGAGTTGTTTCCAAAATTGAAAAAAAGACAATCACCTTGAACATTAACCCTGGAGTTAATTTAAACCTATTAACAACAGACTTTTCTGCATACTATGAAATAAATAATACACTTAAAGTTCTCATTCCTATTGACTTCAGTGAGCACTTATTTCTATGGATCTAAATGCCTAAAAGGTTTTGCAAATCAGGTCCCTTCATAGGTTATACAGTTGAAGATTTTGGATTCAACTATCAGAGAGCAGAAGCATAATTTTTACATGAATTCACAGAAATTATCTGAAGTGTAACAGTGAAATATTAAAAACCTTCCTATAATTTAATTTAAATGTTGAAACACTCTAAAATGCAATATTTTTTTTTTTAATTCAGAATTAAATGGAGTCATCTGGCATTTCAGGCGGCCGCAGGACTTCAATGGATTGTACTGAATGGCTCCTGCTGTAGCTGTGTATTCCATAGAAAAGAAGCATTTGTGACATTTAACCTGCAGATTTTTAGCCTTTATCCCTTGGAATGCACAGTCATCGTTACTTACTGCATTATCCATACCAGGAAGTTTTAATACTACACAAATAAGTTTCTCAGTACTGTTGCCAAAAGTCACCGAACGCACTTCACAAATACTATGGTTTCTCCTAGCCGTCATGCAAAGCAGCTGGGATTATTATTTTTTTTCACAGTATAACCCATCACCCAAACAGCTCATTGGCCACAGAAGAAACATAAATCAGAACTTCTACCTCAGTCTGCTAAAGCCTTCAGAAAAGGATTACAGTCTTTCAGCAACAAAGAAAATGCGCATTCAGGATTGCTGGGTTTAACTCTTGGCTACAGACAAAGCTTTGCAGGTCATAGTGACAAAAACACTGAAAATACTTCATTTTATTTCACCTTCCTTGAAACAGGAGCAATATCTCTCTACGTTACAGTCTTTCTACAAGAAGCTTGTTAGCTTTTTAACTTCTTTAATTAGAATTGTCAAGATTTTAAAGCCTCGCCATAACAAAATCCAACATTGAATATATTCAAATTCCTATTCAAACAGAGAAGCTGAAAATTTATCGTGGAACAAAAATGTTTTGATAATATGTAAGTACCTAGTAGTTGGGGCTTTTTTAAGCAAGCAAAGTAATATAATGCAAAAAATTAAATTTTTATAATTTTCACATCAGAACTGTTTGCTGAAGTTGGCATAGCTCCACAAAATGCATGATTCAGTGGAGAAACACTTAGAAAAAATTTTGACCACATCTGTGCACACAGGTGAATGTAGCTGAATATCAGTTACATTCAGATATATCAACATTCAGATGCTGCTCTTAAGGAAACATAGTTGGATGGTTTGTTTTGAAGCCATTCAACAGTAGAGTTGAAGGAGATCAGTTTCAGATCAAAACCAACCCAAAATTAAAAATTGAAAATCTTGTTGGAAAATCTGCAATGTTTAGCAGAATTTAAGCTTTTGATGGAGGAAAAAATGCTTACTTTTGCAGAAATAATACTTTTTGCAGAGCAGCATTTCCTTTCAGAAGAATTTCTCAGAGGGAGGGTCCCAGCCAACTGCCTTCCTGACATCCATCTGATGATGCCTCTAGAGCTGCAATAAGTATTAAAACTGTGACTCCCAGGGACTAGCAAAGGTACTGCACCTTCTTGTTCTCATTAGAAAGTCAAAATAAAGAATAAGAAAGGATGGTTTTAAATTCATAGCCACTTTAAAGGTCACAGAAAGTATTATACTATTACAAGATTAGCTAATTATATTATTTATGGAAAGCATTTGTTCTGGGAACAGAGATTAGACATAACTACAATTGGATGTGTCTGTGACAAATCTAGAAATTAAACAAAGCTCCCCTAAAGTCAAAGCCAAGATACATTTTTTTCACCATAAAACTACTCTGTACATGCTGCCCTGGCAGAGAACATCTTTTCCATTACGTATTACCCTGTGAACTGCTACTGGTAATACTAATAGCTCTCAGTGTCGTGCCTATAGCTGAGGAGTTAGTGGATGCTGAGATTTAAACTGAGTTGGTGTCCAGTGGCAAATTCAGGCTCTGTGTTTATAGATGAGCTGTGACAAATAAATAAATTGTTCCATTTGAGTTAATTTGAGGGATGAAAGCTCCCCAAAGGACTAAGTTGGAAACAACAAAGAAAAAAAATATCAGCTTAGTTTAGAGTTAGTAAAGAATCTGCAGCTATTGTGTCCTGACAAAGCCTCATGTGCCCATAGTTTCAGAAGTGGATTACACGCTTCTATTTGAGCTGGTTGGTGGAAGAAGCTGATGTAATTTCAGGTTTCTTCTGATTTCTAACTGAACACTAAACTTCTAATTGTTTATATTCATGAAGTGAGAGTGTACAGTTATATAAGCAATATGATACAGGATTCTGATTACATGTGGTTTGGTCACCAAAGCATTCAGGAACTTTGGCAGTGGATGCAGAAGCTTAAATAAAAATGCCATGGCTTATGTCAGAGAAGCGTCTTCTGCTAGATTTCCTCTCTTTACATAATTTAACTTCAGAGCATTTTAAAGGCCAAGCTTGTCAGAAGAGGTTGATTTTAAAGGTTGAGGGGGAAAGGTTGATTTTACAACAAAATAAAATTATATCTATAATTAGGCATTATGCTAAACCCATTCTTGCTCACGCTGACCTATAAAAAGCCATTACTGATTGTTGAAGGACTGAGCAATCCAAAGGGATCTAATGAAGGATCAACTTTATGTAATGGGGGAGATGAGACTATATTAAGCAGCCCAGAAAATTAGGGACAACTGAGAAAAAAATCTTCCAGAAAAGGTCAAATATAAAAGTGGCATGATACATCTAAACCTAGCTATTCCCTTCACCTCCTTGCAGCTGGTGTAGTCAATTACACTGGGCAGAAGGGACACACTGTCGCAAATGCTCTATCTATGTTTTATACTCTTTTTCACAAGCACTATCAAAAAAGTAGGAAATAATGCAGAACATATCCAAACCAAATCTTCAGGACTTGGTAGCTTAAAAACAAAAAAACCATATAAAAAACAGAAAAATGTATTCTTAAGCTTAATCAGCGACTGAATAAGTAAAGAAGCCACTGGGATTCTGCCCCACAGTGCTCTCCACTCAGCCTGCAACACTGCCCCGAAGACAAAACAATCACCAACAATATTTTTCAGATCATGTTCAACAAGGGGAAGGCGGCCAGAACAGATGCCACTTGCCTCCATATACTGTCACTTGTTACTGTCTCCCCAAGTAAAATTCAAGTTTAAAAATGACCCTGGCAAATGCTGGTCACCTTAAAAAATTAATACATAGTCTCGGGGAAAATAATAGTTGCAGTGTCTTAATTACTCTGTCATAACCTTTGCCATATCCTACTCATTTTGTGCCACTCCAGTAGTCCATTATCCAGAGGTAAAATTTTTTTGTCTGTCTGACAGATGGACTCAGCCTATCCTGCAGGTGAGAGATGTTGCTGGGACCAAAGCAGTGATAACCTAAACTTGGATGAAGAGCCAGGCACAATGAATCCAGGATCTTAATGTCTACAGTTCTCCCCAAACTCCATTTCAATATGTATAACTGTAGAGCAGAAAATCTGGCAAGTGGGGCCTGCTTGTAATACACTTTTCTTTACATTAATGAGATCTGTGTCACCTACAGCCTTCTCCCCCACAACACACATTTTCTTCATTGTTTCCATTCTAAGCCAAAACGGTTGAAGTCTGAGCGTGTTGCTTAGCAATACAGGAATAGAATAAGGTATGCCTAAAGTCTTCCTCCTCTGCTAGATGTCCTGTAGCAGCCATTACTAGAGAAAAATTGACTTTTCCATTATTCTTATATCTTGTTGCTATCTTGTTTCCATAGCAGTTTCTCCCCTGTTCCCATGGCATTTGCTTTAGCATCCCCCACACCCCAATATTCTCACATTAACCTTTTCTTAGACACAGCATCTACTTTCACCATTCATATATCTAACACATTTCTCAGCTGTAGGCTTCTTGATGTGAATTTTCCATGTCATTATCAGATTAATTACATTCATTACAGATGTAAGCAAACAAATTCAGAATTTCGCAGGACAATACCTGCAGAAGAAATAACCTCCGAGTGAGTAAAACACTTCCTTTAACTCTTATAACAAATGTTCAGTTGACATTGTGTAAAATACTGAAAACAGAAATAAAAATTAAAGGTGCTTGAATTTCCTTTTTGCAGTTCAGAAATGAAAAATCTTTCTTTCTGAGCAAAATCCCTGACTGTTAATTTCAAAGGCACAGGAAAATGAAATCTGTATTGTACTCTCTCTCTATTTTGGTGCCTGATATTCATATAAGGTTCACAACAGAATTAACAGAACACATAGGAGTCCCTGAGACTAATCTTTCTTCAGAAGCATTAGCTTCTGGAGACTTCTCTCTGAGGACTAGGGGGGAATTTTTCCGGCCTATTTTTTGAGGAAAGACACACTGTATGTCTGTCAAGATCTTGTCTTGTTCTTTCCAAGAGATGCAATAAGAATTTGTAGGACTGGTGTTCTGAGGTTTGTTACCAAGTGTAGGGACAGAAATAAAGCTATGCTTTAGCTGCAAGTAAATCGCATAATGCATTAGCGTATTCCTTCTCACTCCACCATTATAAAACAGACTGAAGAGTTTGTGCATTCAGGCTGCAAGCCTTCTTAAGTTTCTGTTGTGGTGCTTATTAGATTTGTGGTGTCAATAATCATGTTAGTGCAAATGGTTAAGGGACAGCTTCCTCCAGAAAGATCACTGTTCAGGAGGGAACGATCCCTATCTAATTACAGTTCATGCTGCTGCTGGACATTCCCCTCTCTTTGCTGTCTGTCCCTGTCATCTTGTTCTAAAATGCCCTGACTGTGCTTTAGGCATTGGATCAAGTGTTTGGAAATCAAGACCCCAATTTATGAGTTTGGCAGCCTGTGCAGTCAAACCTGTTGCAGATCAGCCATGGAGATAATGGGCACTGAACACATAAGATCCTCCTGGGGAACCAGGAACCGTATGTATCACCAGAAGGCTATCTAACAGCAGTCCTGTAGGTTCCCTGTTAGAACACAGGTCACCCCTGCATTTCCTCCTGTAGTACCTCTCCCTTTTTGGCTCTTTGTCCTGCAATCATCTGCAACCTGCTGGAAAACACAGCCTGCCCTGACCCTCGTTCAAACAGCATGATTCTGCATGCAGGCAAAGGCCCTAGCAGGTCTTGGGCCATGCAGTCTCTGGAGTGAGTACTGGCTTTTGCTTTTTAAGTACGTGCACATATCACAGTTGATTCTTTGCACAAAGCGGGTGTCACTGGATTGCTAATAACAGGTAATGAGTATGTGGAGCAGTCTGGGGATGCAGCAGAGCCTGCTTCAGCTGCACAGTGAATAGTTTCAGAGGGACTAGGTAAAGAAACACAGCTCTCTGCAACCGTAGCCAGATCATCTGAACACAGTGTGGTGTATCAAGATCTTTCTGTGCAGACTCCTGTAGCAGCTTTAATTGCAATTGCTTTAAATTTGTGAAGAGCCTGGAGGCTTAAGGTCCCACTCATTAAGATTTTGGCAAAATCTTCCAGTCCTGGGCTACTTCCAAAACACTCACACCTCTGGCAGAATCAGGTTCTTAGCCTGTATTCACCCTGACTCTAACCAAGAAAATAATTATATAAGATTTATTTTTTTATATTGCAGGCATGACACTTACATCTAAACATTTTGCACCTTAAGATATGTTTTCATAAATGCATCAATCATCCAAATATTTTTGTCCAAGAAGTTTTCAGGAAATTACAATGAGTATCAAAGATCACACTATCCAACAGAAATCATTTTAATATTAAAGTCTCATAAATCCCTCAATGAGTACCGCCTAGATTAAAATCAAAACCCAGAGGAAAAAAAAATGTATTCACTTACTTATTTCAGCAGACAGAATGTGGAGAGCTGCCTCAGAAACCATTGGTTATCTGAGAACAAGCCTGTCTGGGCTTCATGATCCCACATCACACAAAGCTACAACACCCTGAAGCATCAGGGCTCAGCACACTTAAGCCATCTACCCAATGAAACAGAAACAATAGGCCAGGATCTCCTGCCCATTCCATCTGTAATCCCACCATCCCACCAGCCACATTGTCTAACTCCTGAGGGGCACACTTAAGAGGTGAGAGTAAGATGCCCATGTTTTCCTTTGACTTATTTTATAAACCTCTCTTTTTTTTCTTATTCCTTATGATGCTTTTTTCTCCCCACAGCTCTTCTAATCATTGCTGTTGCAAATTTTACCTGTCAACTCTTGATTTGTGTTTTTCTTTCATCCATGAAATAACTTCTATATCTCCAAATCAACATTAAAATTGTATGGTCAATGTCTCTGTGCAGAAAAGATTGTTCAACAGGAGAGATGGCTTTGCTATCCATAATATATGCTCTGACACCGTCATTTATGCATCTGCTTAATCAAACAAGACAAGCTTCAACATATAAGATGGGGAAGGATAGAATATAACAGTATTTTAATTAAGCTACAAAAAGCTAGCTGTCTGATCACTTTCTGTGATGCCAGTATTAACATCCCTTTTCAGTCTGATGGGGCTGAGGGACAGCACTGCTGCCTGTGCAACTGCAGCTGCAAGCTCTAGGAATATCAAGAGCAGGCAACAGTTTACCCAAGGTCTAATGCTGCATTTTGCCTCATTTTAGGAGGTGTCTTTATTGCAGCTACACTGGGGCATCACCATAATGCAAATGTAGGGGCAAATGCAGGATCACAGCAAACTCAGGTTTCTGCTACCTGGAATTTACCTTAGATTTCAGTTTCTCCTTTTTACCCAAAGTTTTGTTGAGATTTTTTTTTCTGTTTGTTTGTTTGCTTGCTTGCTTGCTTGGTTTTTTGAGAACAATAGAGACCATTTGAAGGTGAAGTGAAAAGTTGGTGTAGAACTTCATCTAGCTGAAGGAAATAATGAATATTTAGATGCCCTCCCTATATGTAAAAAGGGAACCACTGCTGAAACGTTGCTGATATCACTAGATCCAAAATAAAATGTTAAGGGTCCCTATGGTATTTCAGAGGAATAAAAGGATAAAACGAGCAGTTTGCAAGCTAATTCTCCATATGTAACAGAGCATTTGTCCAGATTTAGATTATGATCTTCAGGGAGACTAGAAGAGACAGGTTCCCAAATCCTATTGAAAAGCAATGAAACTTCCCCTTTTAAGGGAATTCAGACTCACATTCAATTTGTTATTTCTACATTTCATCCTTTTAGTACCTAATATTCATAAAAATAGTGAAAATATCTAAAAAGTTTAATCAAACAGTTACAATTCCATTGACGTATTCAAAAGGATTTCATTATCTTGAGTACCATTCTGGTGAAAGGGAAATATCTGGATTTTCCATGTGTAAAGTGAAGGGGATAATAAACTATCTACTAACGTTATTAATTCTAAAACATCAGTGACAGGTAATGGAAGTTAAAGCCATCAACTACGGGCGGCCAAAAGGTTAAATACAGTACAGCAGAACTTGAAAACATAAGAGGAAAAAAGAATTCTAGATGTAAAAAAAAAATCCATTACTTGGAGCAGAGTTTTATATTTTTTCAGTCAATGTAGAAAAGTTGAGCAGCTGTTTCTGGTTTATATTTGATGGATACTATTGTGAATGAAAGTTACCAAAAAAAGGAATTTTCCTGAAGACAGAAAGGAGACAGCCCAAGCTGTTGCTGTTTCAAAACTAACAGGCCCAAATATTGAGCAGAGAGCTGAAGATCTTTCTGAACCACCAAAGTCTACTTTTAGCATGACTCAGAAAGGAGGAAAATATTAAAGGTAGGTAGGGCTGCCGGCTTAGTTTCTGTGTTTAAAAGGGCAAAGGCAACACAGAAAGGGCAGCAATGACTAGACATCTTACAGATCAACAGATGGTATAAACTTGATATTTACTGCCAGTTAACTGCCATAATTAAAACACATTTTAATACTGCACTTTGCCATGTAATACATTTGGAGACAAGTCATGATGTTCAATCAAAAGCAGAGGTAGAGAGAAAAGATGCTTAGGGAGCATCACAGGTAAACACCTCAAGATGATTTCCCAATAGTCTGCAGTGGCAGAAAGGACTAATACCATCCCAGAATGTTCAAAAAGAAGACAACAGGAGAAGAACAAAATCAGTAGCACCTCTAAGCCCACCATCAGTGAACCTGTTATTAGGCTGTTGCTCCCAGACTCATTCCAGGACGATGTGAGAAAGTGACGAGCAGCTTAAAGGACTTTTTCACAATCACAAATATGATTCGGTAGATGGAAAATATGCCTTACGATGCAGGGCTTAAGGCATCAAATATACTTAGCTCTCAAGAGAAGCTTCAGCTGTAGCTTCTTCACTGCACATACAGGTGAAAGAGGTAGTTACAGTGGCAGCTTTTCAAATCTGTTGACAAAGGAAAAGCAAGACCCAACAGATGGGAGTTGAAATCATACAAATTCAATATGGAATAAGAAATAATTTACCATCACCAAGGCTAATTAAACACTGGAACAGCTTTTCATTGAAGGTGATAGACTTCTCTAAGCCTTTAAGATTAAACACTTTTTAAAAGTTGCTGTTTTGTGATTTGAAATGCTGCACAAGATTCACCCTCAATAGCCTGGAAGAATTACATTGCCCCTGAACTGACTTCACTTTCTGCATATTCCTTGCAGCTTGGCATAAGGATATCCTACCTATTTAAATATAACATTGAAAGCCAATTCAGACTCCTGTAAGGTTAAGGAACTATTTCTCTTTTTCCCCCTTACAAGACATTGGTCAGATTCTGGATATTTTTTTCTTTCCAAGTTCTGAAATTTCAAGAATTTTCTATAGCTAGAGCAAAGACTGCACGTGAGGTTACTCAGCACTCTAATGTGGTGCTGAGAAGCACCAGTGTTTCTGTTTCAAGGTTAAAGTGCCCAGCAAAACTGAAGTCAGATATTTAACCTCAGCAGACGAAAATTTTGCCTCATTATTTTACCTACGCAGCTGCTTTGGGGTTTTTTGCCTACTCTGCAGCTTTGGCTCCCAGAATTATTTAGGCAAATTTCCCCTAATGAAGTCCTTACTGTTTAACAGAGCTAGTGTTCTGGGGACAACTCAGTCTCTTCTAATTTCTTCTTTGATTGCACAAGCTAAAAAAGCAAAATGCTCAAATTAATGAAGGCACCAAGATCAACCCAAGTATACTTTGGTGAAATGTAAGGAAAATATCACATAAAGGAGAAAAAAGGTGAGGAAAAAAGATACATATGTCCTTCCTGCTCTGAAACTGCAAAATAAGGGTGGTCATACAGAGCACTGAAGGTTTACACACACTTATAAAATGCACCTTTATGAAAAATAGGAAAAAGACAAATCTTTAGACCCAGCACCTCTGTGAGCTTTGCTGGAAATGTCATGAGAATGAACATTCTGTCAGTGCTGTCACTGAATGCTCTAATTATGCACTTTCAGCATGTTACTGTGTTTTGACAAAATTTAGGTTGATGGCAGCAAGGACATTTCCACTCCTCAGAACAGTTACTAAAATAATCTTGAGCAGCACAAACCACTGGGAAATATAGTCCATAAACTGGGTTCTCAAACAAGCTTAGAGTGATCTTTTATCCTCTCCTTTCACCAGATGAAAAAAGACAGGAAAGACACAGTGCAGTAGGTCACTGAGATGTGTGCAGAATTTGACAACCTGGCCCAAAACCTACTTTCATTTCCATGGCTATATAAGTGCAGTAGTCCTTTCCTCAAAACTCAGATGACTCCCCTAAAGCCACTGCAATCTGAAAGGTTAATGACTGACTGGAGATGTATTTTCTTAACTCAAGCAGACAAAAAGGAGAGAAAAAAGGAATGCCAGAGACAGAAACTGCACATACTTTATACATATTCAGTGAATCCTATATGCAAAAACCAGTTCAACTGCTATTCTCTATGTTTAAATATTCTAAGGTTGGAAAAGTCAATACATTTCTGCTTATTTCATTCTTATTTATAACAGCTTATTACATTTTAATTAGTCCAACTGTTCTATTGGATTTCTAGGCAAAATGTGCTAAAAAAAAACATGTAAGCAATATATATTTTACTGAACTGTGATCTGCCATCATGGAAGAGAACATTTGATTTCTCCGTTTTTGGCACACTGATACCACACTACCCTCGTATTCTGGATAGTACTGGATAGTAGGTTTATATCCAGATTTTCTCAGTGCTCAGTCTTTTCCTATTTATTAATAATAAACTAAACTACCTGCAAACACCATTAGAAACTGATTTTCCAACCACCTCTTCCTTTGATGACATCCAACAAAACTAACTACAAATGCAAATCATGAAGAGTATAGAGATAGGGGAAGTGGAAGAAGCACAAGCAAATCAGAAGCATCAACATTTGCAATTAATATGAATGAAGGAAAACTGCATGGAAAACTAATTATAGGATCAAAGATGAAGTGCATTGAAATCAACATAAGCCTTTCAACCTACTTGGAGGTCAGATTCTATCATATCTAGTCTGAGTCCAGAGCTCAACAAAATACCCAATTCAACCACACCTATATTATGTATAATGATAGCATATAGAACCCATGGGCCAACACAATGTGTACCCCTTATCTTTGATGGGTGTGTTTCTGCATAGTTGGTGTTTTCAATATGAAAATAACCAGGGTCTGGAAACCCAAACGTATGCCATGGGGCAGCAATTTTAACTCCCCATGTGTTCATAGGAAAGGAGAAGTAAACAGACTTTTGAAGTGCAAACATCAGTATCAGGCTACAGCAAATTAAAGAGAAAATCCCATGAACGATGCTTTGATGGCTCACAAATACCTGTCTAATAATCCAGTCATGTATGTTTGAAATTACCTACAAAATAACTTATTTACAAGTGCATAATACAATGAGTTCAGCTCTGCATCTGCTGCAGAGTTGCGATAAAGTTAAAAGCTAAAACTATTCCTGCTGGATAATCTGTTTCTTCATAACATGCTCTATTAGGATCAGTTTCCTTTTTTAAATTCCCTGCTCTTCTTTCTCACTGCTGAAATTCTAAATAACCAAGATTGTATCTATGTTTAGTGACCTACCCCACAAATGTGCTACTAAACTTAATTAGGTAATGTTTGTTCAGTGTTATATAAATTCTAAGCAGCAGTTTTAAGACCAGTGTTAAAGTTATAATTTGCTGGCTAATACCAAATTTCTGCAAGAGTTGTTATATATGCAAAAGACATTCTGCTCACTACTCCCAGATCTGTGGTTGTCACAGTGATTAAAACTCCATGTTTCCTAAACAATTAACTAACATAGTCTATTAAATCTCATTTTATTACTTTGAATGGATTGAGATGCTACAATAATCCAACTCAGAAGCAAGACAGAATTTACATATCTTTTTCAGAAAATGGATGAGACATAAAATGAACGACACGGTGGATAAAACCAAATCTTTGCACGTTCTCAGTCTGTTTTCCATTTGATTTTTCTCATCTGTACTATAAACAAGTTTTAACAGCGATAGACACAGATTATCTAGAAACCAAAGAGAGAGAAAGCTCTCTAGGCTACCAAAACAATTCACTTTAAACATAACGCACATATCACGCAGCATGTTTTGACAAATTTAAATGTGCTATCAGCTCAAATGTTTGTTTTCTTTGACTAGTACTGCTGCAGACAGTACTGTGCATTTTGTGTCCCATACTGCAACTTCAATTCAATTTTGTGATTTGGAAAGTTTTCCTGTTAGTGTTTCAAATGAAATATATGACCTGCAATTCATTTATATTTCCTATGTAATTAGTAGCTGGCAAGTAAAACAAATTAGGTGCTTGATAAACACACACAATTATATTTTCAAAGCAGTTGTACTTATGCTTGGAAGGAAGGACAGTTTTATGAATATGTAATCAAGGATGTAAAATTGGAAAGAAAACAAAATAGAGCATAGTTAATTTGGTGGTAGTGACAAATTAACAGTATGCCAAGCCCCCTGCACGTGCACTGCCCTGATAAACTTGTTATTGGCAAAGGTTCACTCCAAGATGAGCTTGGTAATCCTTCTTCTGTGTTTGCTCTTCTTTATTACTCCTTTGAGAAAATATTGTTTATAAAATAAAGATCTGCACAAGCAAAGATAACAGAGTCCCCATTCCATGCCTAACCTGTTTAATAGCTAAAAAGCTTGGAATATATAGCTCTTTCTTTCTCTTTCCTTTATATATTTGGCTACAGGTGTGTGCTGTGCATCAGTGATTACCAAGCATTCGTGAGCAGCTGCACCTCCAAATGAACGATGAAACTGAACTGAAAGTTTGTTTGAAATGGAAGTAAAACCTGGCAGATGGCAACAGCCAGAAATAGCACCACTGAAACTGAATTTTTTGTGCAGCGACTGCTCCAGAGAACAGTGAGAATGGGAGGGGGGAGAACGATCTACAGGAGTAAAAAGGGAAAAATAAAAAGTAAAGGCAGTTTTAGGGGGAAGGAAAACCACAGACAGAATGAGAAGAAAAGAGGAAAATTAGCTTCAGATGCCAACACCAAAAAAATTAACAGAAACTTAAGAAGGATGTATTAGCAAAAGGAAAGCATTAGGAATTTCTATGAGCTGGGTTTATCCCAAGAAAAACTAGTGGAAGTATATGGAAAAAAGAATCTTTTAGAGAAAGAAGATGCTAACTGACCAGCTGTCAGAATCAAATAAAGAATTGAAATGTTAATATGCTTTTGATATATTGTGGAAACTCACACTTTCCTTCATATATTGTGGAAACTCATTATGCTGAAACAGATGTACATCAAACAGATAAAGACATATGCCCAAAGGAACATTTAATAGATTAATTTTAGGTATTTTGCAAGAAAACACTGTGACCTTATATATTTATTTTTTTTTTTTAGCAAGTTGAAATTATCACTAATGTGAGAATGAGGAGAGGAGGAATCCAAACACAACATGCAACTTTGTTGGGTAATTTTCTGTGAATCACAGAGTACAATAAACCACAATATACTGGCAAAGGTGCATCTCCTGAAGGTGATGGTGCTCCCTCCTGTGAGCGGGCTCCTGGAGTGGGCCCTGGCATTGAGGCTGCATGTTCAGTTGCCACAGGCACAGGGCTCATGGCCAGCAGCTGCGCAGCGCTCTCTGTGCAGTTTATGCCAAGTTGGAGCTTTTGGGGTTACAGTGCCACAAGCAGAACCTCTGTTTCCCTTACACAATCCTGTTTATGGCTGAATTTGTATAATTATTTGAGCCAAAATTTCCCATAAATAGCCTAAAGCTGAATTTAAGAGGAAATGCCACCTAAAAAGATTCAGCCTTTGGCCAGTCCCTGTTGGACTGAAACTACACCTTCCCTCCAGTGATGATATCTCTGAACATCACAGTGGTCTTGTAAGAGCAATTGATAATAAATACATTGATGTATTTCTGGATAGTTCCACTCTGCAAGATCTAAGCAATTCTCGATAGAAGGATTGAAAGTGTCTAAATCACTTCTCAAAATAGGATTTTGCCCAGGAAAGTCACAGGAACCTTCAGAAAAAAACATATAACTGATTCCAGTTTGATTGATTGGCATTAAATGAATCCTATCACTGCTTTCTAAGTAAGGATGCCAGAAGAAGTGAGTTGCTCTCCATACACTCTGCAACACAGAAGGTGGAAAAAATATAATGTGACAGAGTAATTAGAAACTGTTAAGTTATGATCAAATCTGAATGCTGGAATAACCTAAAACTTGAACATTCCACTTTAGAAATGCCTTTTTCATTTAAATGTTGTCTTTTAGCTGCAACTACTGTCAGACCATTCAGCACCCTGAAATCAGCAAAATCGTAGGGCAGATTATTCTGATGTCTTTAAGAGATCTCTAATCATGCGGCTGCTATTCTGCATCTCCTGGTTTAGGGAAAGCTGACAACCTCGCCTCCCTGACAGAAACTGTTACAGATGATTCAGACAAGTTGCTTGCGACAACCACTTTGCAAAAGTCTTCTAATATGAGTCACTTTATGGTGATTCATTTATTTTTTCATCATTTTAAAACAAACTTGCCTGTGTGAAACAGTTTAAAGACCTCATTGAAGAAACAATTTGCAATTACAAAGCTTTATTTTTTATTAGAGACAGAATTGCTGCTTTGCCAAAACAAAGCTCTTCTGAGCAATTTTCATCTATTTCTAGTCTTGTAAACCAAGCCCAATCTGAGTACAATGTTGAAAACAGTGACATCAGATATTCTGCAGCATGGGTGGGTTACCAAGCGATGCTGCAAAGTTCTGCAATGTTATCCAAAATCCCAAGACTTCCCAAAACTACAATCATTATGCCAGGGAAGTGCAGGGTAACTGCTTTACAAAATTAGGACCTATTGACATCTATCAATTAGAGATTCCTATATTAGACTTGAGGTCTAAGATTTTTTTTAAATGTCCACAGAAGATCAGAACTCTGTCCAGTCCTTAAGAGAGAGCGACACTGGAAGTGACACACACATACTTACAGAAAAAAAATTGTCTAAATATATTTAATCAGTTGCAGTGGCTGTGTGGAAAAGTCACAAACTTATAACCAAGGGAACCCCTGTAATACTGTGAAATTTCACTAACATTTCGACTCCCTGAGAGCCAACATCTATGATTCCCACATGAATAGTCATACACAGGTAAGCAGAATTCTGTAGAGACCAAAACCAAAGAAAGTTGTCTTTATTGCTGCTCTACTGATGGAATTTTGAGTCAATACCATGTATTAACGTGCCTCTGCTAAATACAGAGAAGCTAAACAGACAGCCCTAGGTTGAGGGAGGAAATTAAATTGCTCCTTACAATCAATTAACAATAGGATTGTGACAGGAACACCAAAAGCAAGGGAATACAAAGTCAAATTTGAAACTGTGTCCTCATCAAATGCTGCTTTCCCAAAGGATACATGATTGTGAAACAGTAGAAGATTTTACAAATTGGGCATGCTTTGCTCTGCAGTTGTTAAGTCTGAAGACAACTGAGGATATTCTTTCAGGAACCCAGATTTTGCACATCACGCTTGTAGGCTAGAACTGTGATGCCCAGATAGAAGAACCTGAGGCTTCTGACAAGGCAGAAAGAAATTTCAGCTATGCAAACATCATTCAGAAAAAAATTTTTTTTTCTTTTATATGCTGTTATTTTAAAACAAAAAAATAACTCAATGTTGTGCAACGTTCAACATATTCATCAGTGACCTGGACAAGGGAACAGAGTGTAT